>CM038672.1:365284810-365527310 GCA_021605145.1 Aegilops bicornis | reverse complement strand
CAAAAATAATAGGACATGTAGGATTGCAATCTATGTCAAGAACAATGAAATCTACGGGCACATAATTCCTATTTGCAACAATAAGAACATCATTAATTATTCCCATAGGTTACTTAATGGTGGAATCCGCAAGATGCAAGTTTAAAGTACAATCATCAAATTCACGAAAACCTAACACATCACACAAAGTTTTTGGAATCGTGAAAACACTAGCACCCAAATCACACAAAGCATAGCATTCATTATCTTTAATCTTAATTTTAATAGTAGGTTCCTACTCATCATAAAGTTTTCTAGGGATAGAAACTTCTAATTCAAGTTTTTCTTCATAAGATTGCATTAATGCATAACGATATGTTTGGTAAAACCTTTATTTCGACTACAAGCGTGAGGAGAATTTAACACGGATTGCAACAAGGAAATACAATCTATTAAAGAACAATTATCATAATTAAATTCCTTGAAATCCAAAATTTGCGATGTAAAGTTTTGACCTCTTTAATCCCACTTTTACCAATTTTCGCATCAAGATCTAAAAACTCCAAAACATTGGGACGCCTTTTATCTAAAGTTGACTCATCTCCAGTCCCATCATTATCAAAATTTATATTGCAAAACAAAGATTAATAGGAACACATCAATCACTTTTATATCTTCATCCCTATTATCATGAAAACTAGAAGAACACGCTTTTACAAAGCAATCTTTCTTAAGACGCATCCTAGCGGTTCTTTCTTTGCACTCATCAATGGAAATTCTCATGGCTTTGAGAGACTAATTGATATCATGCTTAGGAGAAATAGATCTAAGTTTCAAAGAATCAACATCAAGAGAAATTCTATCCATGTTCCTAGCCAACTCATCAATCTTAGGCAATTTTTCTTCAAGCAAAGCATTGAAGTTCTTTTGAGAAATCATAAATTCTTGAACACTAGTCTCAAAATCAAAAGGCATCTTATTAAAATTTCCATAATAGTTGTTGTAGGAATTACCATAATTATTAGAGGAATTACTAGGATATGGCCTAGGAGTAAAGTTTCCTCTATAAGCGTTGTTGACAAAATTGTTCCTACCAACAAAATTCACATCCATAGATTCATTATTATTCTCAATCAAAGTAGACAAAGGCATATCCTTAGGATGAACAGGAACATTCTTATTGGCAAATAACTTCATAAGTTCATCCATCGTTTCACTCAAAACATTAATCTCTTCTATCGCATGAACCTTTTTACTAGTAGATCTTTCGGTGTGCCATTGAGAATAATTAACCATAATATTATCTAGGAGTTTAGTAGCTTCTCCTAAAGTGATTTCCATAAAAGTGCCTCCCGCGGCCGAATCTAAAAGATTTCTAGGAGCAAAATTCAATCCGGCATAATTTTTTTGTATAATCATCCATAAATTCAAACCATGTGTAGGGCAATTAAGTATCATTAATTTCACCCCCTCCCAAGATTGTGCAACATGCTCATGATCAAGTTCCTTAAAATTCATAATGTCGTTTCTAAGAGAGATGATCTTAGCGGGAGGAAAATACTTAGATATAAAAGCATCTTTGCACTTATTCCAAGAATCAATACTATTTTAGGAAAAGACGAAAACCAAGTTTTAGCACGATTTCTAAGCGAAAAAGGAAATAGCTTCAGTTTAACAATATCATTATCCACATCTTTATTCTTTTGCATATCACACAAATCAACAAAGTTGTTTAGACGGGTAGCGAAATCTTCACTAGGAAGGCCATAGAATTGATCTTTCATGACAAGATTCAACAAAGCAGCATTAATTTCACAAGATTCAGCATCGGTAAGAGGAGCAATCAGAGTGCTAAGAAAATCGTTGTTGTTAGTATTGGAAAAGTCACACAATTTAGTATTGTCTTGAGCCATCGTGACAAATGATCCAACACACAAGCACACAAGAGGCAAGCAAAAAGAGACGAACGGAAAAAGAGGGCGAATAAAACGGCAAGGGTGAAGTGGCGCAGAGGAAAATGAGAGGCAAATGGAAAATAATTTAATGCGAGGGATAAGAGTTGTGATGGGTACTTGGTATGTCTTGACTTGACTTGACTTGGCGTAGATCTCCCCGACAACGGCGCCAGAAATCCTTCTTGCTACCTCTTGAGCTTGCGTTTTGTTTTTCCCTTGAAGAGGAAAGGGTGATGCAGCAAAGTAGCATAAGTATTTCCCTCAGTTTTTGAGAACCAAGGCATCAATCCAGTAGGAGACTACACACAAGTCGCCTCGTACCTACACAAACAAATAAGAACCTTGCAACCAACGCAATAAAAGGGTTGTCAATCCCTTCACGGCCACTTGCAAAAGTGAGATCTGAAAGAGCTAATAAGATAAATATTTTTGGTATTTTTATGATTTGATTGAAAGTAACGATTGCAAAGTAAAAAATAGATTGGAAACTTATATGATGGAAAATAGACCCGGGGGCCATAGGTTTCACTACTGGCTTCTCTCAAGATAGCAAAAGAATTACGGTGGGTGAACAAATTACGGTCGAGCAATTGATAGAAAAGTGCATAATTATGAGAATATCTAGGCATGATCATGTATATAGGCATCATGTCCGCGACAAGTATACTGAAACGATTATGCATCTACTACTATTACTCCACACATCGACCGCTATCTAGCATGCATCTAGAGTATTAAGTACATAAGAACAGAGTAACGCATTAGGCAATATGACATGATGTAGAGGGATAAACTCAAGCAATATGATATAAAACCCATCTTTTTATCCTCGATGCCAACAATACAATACGTGTAGTTTCCCATTCTGTAACTGGGATCGAGCAACGAAAGATTGAAACCAAAGCTAAGCACTTCTCCCATTGCAAGAAAGATCAATCTAGTAGGCCAAACCAAACTGATATTTCGAAGAGACTTGCAAAGATAACAAATCATACATAAAAGAATTCAGAGGAGATTCAAATATTGTTCATAGATAATCTTGATCATAAACCCACAATTCATCGGATCTCGACAAACACACCGCAAAAACAGTTACATCGAATAGATCTCCAAGAAGATCGAGGAGAACTTTGTATTGAGATCCAAAGAGAGAGAAGAAGCCATCTAGCAAATAACTATGGACCCGAAGGTTTGTGGTAAACTACTCACACATCATCGGAGAGGCTATGGTGTTGATGTAGAAGCCCTCCATGATCGATTCCCTTCAAGTGAGCGCCGGAAAAGGCCCCAAGATGGGATCTCACGGGTACAGAAGGTTGCGGCGGTGGAAATAGGGTTTCGTGGTGCTCCTGGATGTTTTCGGGGTATATGGATATATATAGGAGGAAGAAGTAGGCCGGTGGAGCTACGAGGGGCCCACGAGGGTGGGGGCGCGCCCAGGGGGGGCAGGCACACCTCCCTGCCTCGTGGCCTCCTCGCTTCTTTCTTGACGTCCACTCCAAGTCCTCTGGATCACGTTTGTTCCAAAAATAACTCTCCCGAAGGTTTCATTCCGTTTGGACTCCATTGAATATTTCTTTTCTGCGAAACACTGAAATAGGCAAATAAAACAACAATTTGCACTGGGCCTTCGGTTAATAGGTTAGTCCCAAAAATAATATAGAAGTGCTTAGTAAAGCCCATTAAACAGCCAATACAGATAATATAATAGCATGGAACGACGACGAAAAGGTCATGGTGAATTGGTTTACCATGGCTCTCAAGGACGGCGCGCACTCATGGCTCCTAAACCTGCCCGCGGGATCAATCTTCTCCTGGGTTGAGATGCGCGAGCATTTCGTCGCCAACTTCCAGGGTACTCGCGACCGCCCGCCTGCTGCAGGTGACCTGCGACTCATCAAGCAGCAGCCAGGGGAGACCCTGCAGAAGTACATCCAGCGCTTGAACGGCATCCGCCTCAAGATCCCCAAGGTGACGGACGAGGCCATCATCTCAGCATTCTCCGATGGTGTCGGTGTACTAGAGTAGGGGTACCCTAGTATCCCGAACTTGTGCACGGGCAGTCGCAGCCCTCCGCGGCAAGGCTTACCGGGTGACCGCCAAGGTCCTCCGTGGTTCCTTTGGAGCCATTCAAGAACAAAGTATTCAAGCCAAGGAGACAAGGCCCCGGCAAGAGGAGCTTCTTTGGGAAGGCCACCCGAGGCACCTAGGAAACAAGCCCCGGCAAGAGGAGCTTGCCGGGAAGGCCCGGTGAGCGACAAGCTTCCGGACGCGACAAGACAACAACCGCGGCAAGGCGCTTGCCGCGGCAGACCACCACTCTGCACCTGCACTCCAACGCATCCACTAACGTGTCGCCCTGGGACCTTTCCAGCGCCAAGATGGCAAGAGGTCAGGCGGCCAGCGGAGCGCTGTGGCAAGCGGCGCCGACAAGATTGCCATCGTGGCAAGCGGTGGCGCCCACGACGGTCCCTTTCTCGACCGTTAGGGCGACGAGACGGGCATTTAATGCCTTTGTCCCCTCTGTCGTGGTTAGGTATGATACATCGCATAAGTAGCTGTACCAACCACTCATTTTCCATTTTTACCCTTGTCTACGTTGCCACCTGTTGGAGACCCCTTTAGCATATAAAAGGAGGCCCATGCGCAACGTAGAGAGGGGCTCGACCTCACGCTCGGTCTCGTTAGCAGCTTGTGTGTATCAGAGCACTCGCGCTCCCGAGCAAGAACTCAATACACTCGGACATGCAGCAAGAGGAGTGTTATCTCTCCGGAGAGCTCCGGTTGGGTAAACCGCCGTGTGCTTCGCCTCGATCTGCTTCTTCGTGGCGACCTCCGCCCCCCGCGAACCGAAGGGGCTCGGTCCGCCGGTCCCATAGGTGTTCGTGGGTCGATCAGCCTCCCCGACATCTTTGGCGCGCCGCCAGTAGGGGCGCCGAGATTGTGAGAACCTGATCCGCGTCCACACGAAGCTAGATCTTCATCATCTTCATCGACATGCCACCGAAGAAGAAGGCTTCGCCGCAGATGTTCCGTCGCGTTGAACCCACCACCACCGGAGCAAACGGGTGGTGGGGTAGACGCCGCGGAAGAATGCACGCCGACGGGAGCCCACGGTGCTGCCAAGTCCAAGGACAAGGCTGCGCAGACCTCGGCGTCAGATACATGCACCGCGCCCGTCTCAGAGGCGCGGACCGACAGCGCCATGGTATTCACAATGCCATACGCCGTTGGACCAAGATCGAGCTGGTGGATCTCGGGATGCTCAAGACCAAAGCATGCACGCCAACATGCCGGGCGCGAGCGAGGCACGGTCGCTGGACGGGATATCGCTCCTTCTAACATAGTTAGAAGTCCGAGCATATCCCGCTTCTCGCTGCTCGCCATCGCCACCCACCACTCCAGCAGAAGCTTTGGCGAGAGCTCAATCGCTCTGGATTACCCTCCAACAGCCGACAAGGTCGGCGAATGGAGGGCCACCATTCGTAGTCAAATCGGCTTTGCTAACGGCGACGCTCCGCGGCAGCCGAAAGTGCATCGCTGTCGCGGCAGGATCGCCAAACATGAGCCGGTGGCGACGAAACCGTGGGGTGCAACCACCATGCACTCTCCGCCCGAAGGCCAAGATCGCCGACTCACCGGATCCACCTCGACAGCGACTCCACCGCATCATCGGATCCACGAGCTCGTCAGCGATCAGCGCCAAGTTCTTCACGAACGACAAGAAGAAGACGCCGAACTCGCATCGAAGCGCCAAGAGACGCGCGGCATCAATCCGACAAGCGCGCTGGGCCCTCCGTCGACATGCATGCGCCAGAGAACCAGCGACTTGTCAGACGCGGTAGGTTGCCCCTGCGTTCACTCGTGAGCTGCGGCAAGTCCAAAGGCCCAAAGAAGAAGAATTTCAAGCCAGATGTACCAGAGAAGTACGACGGCAAGATGCATCCGTCGGAATTCCTCAGCATCTACACCATCGCGGAGCAAGCTGCCGGGGGCCGAGACGACAAGATCCTGGCCAACTACTTCCCGCTGGTGCTCAAGCCCAATGTCAGATCCTGGCTCATGCACTTGCCGGACAACTCCATATCCTCTTGGGCAGATCTATGCCATCAGTTTGTCTGCGCCTTTACAGGCGGCCACAAGCCCCATGGCCAAGAAAGCGAGTCCGGCAAGAGCTCTGATGCCCACTCCGGCAAGCGCACCTCTTCGGAGTGCTGCGCTACCGTTGAGGACGCACCATCGAGCTCCACCGGCAAGTGTAAGAAGACGATGGCAGCTCCACCAGAGACCAAGAAGGTGTCCGCCAAGGAGGACGACACTGGTGGTACCTTCACCATCGCTGCCACTCTCGACCCTAAATAGGAAGGCACGCCGTTGCTTTCCTGCGGGCGAACGTCGCCGTGTTTGGCGTGGCAACCGTCGACATCCCCGTGTTCCCTGTGAAAGTAATTGAGCACCATCTTGCCGCTTGTCCTCATGCGCGCCGCTCGCCAAGCGTAAAGTCAGAAGCAGCGTTGAGCGCCAAGAATTCATCGCAGAAGAAATCAAGAAATTGGAAGCAGCAGGCCTTGTCAAAGGAGTGCTCCATCCTACGTGGTTGGCCAATCCTGTAGTTGTACGCAAGGCAAACGGGAAATGGAGACTTTGTATCGACTTTACCGATGTCAATAAAGCTTGTCCCAAAGACCCATTTCCCATGCCGCGCATCGACCAGATTGTTGACTCCACGGCCGGATGTGATTTGCTTTCATTTCTGGATGCATACTCGAGATATCATCAGATCTTCATGGCGTAAGAGGATGAGGAGAAGACCGCATTCATCACCCCATGTGGCACATACTGTTTCGTACGGATGCCCTTCGGATTAAAGAATGCTGGTTCAACATTCGCAAGAGTAGTCCATGACGCTTTTGAGCCGCAAATGCACAGAAATGTGGAAGCCTACATGGATGACATAGTGGTCAAAAGCAAGGACAAGGCGACTCGATTCAAGATTTAGATTTAAACCTTTGCAAATCTGCGCAAGATCAACCTTAAGCTCAACCTCGAGAAGTGTGTGTTTGGAGTCCCTTCCGCAAGCTTCTCGGGTTCTTCGTGGTCTCAGGGAATTGAAGCCAATCCCGACAAGATCAAGGCCATTGAGCAGATTGAAGCACCAAAGCGCGTCAAGGATGTACGAAGTCTTGCGGTTATGTAGCTGATCTCAAAGAGGTTTATCTCTAGGTTCTGCTGAAGGCCGCCCTGCCATTTTTCAAAATTTTGAAAAAGGCAGGTCCGATGAAATTGACTCTGGAAGCGGAGGCTGCGCTGCAGGACTTGAAGAGATACCTGTCCTCCACTCCAACACTTGTCGCACCTAAGCCACAAGAGAAGTTGTTGCTATATATAGCGGCAACCAATCAAGTGGTTAGTGCTACGTTAGTAGCGGAGATGGAGGCGGATGATGAGCTAGCAACCATGGCAGATGCATCTAGAGACGAGCAGGGGGCTTCACCGGCAAGCTCTGGTCCCGACAAGGATGGATCTACGCAGACGCATGAGAAGATACAGAAAAGAATGGTGCAGCGCCCAGTTTACTTTGTCAGTTCCCTTCTGCAGGGGGCTAGGTCAAGGTACTCTGGTGTGCAGAAATTGCTTTTCGGCCTCCTCATGGCCTCGAGAAAGCTGCGCCATTACTTCCGTGCACATGAGATCACAATCGCCACTGCTTTCCGCTCAAGAGGATACTGCAAAATCCATAGGCAACAGCAGGATTGTCGAGTGGGCACTGAACTGTCAAGCTTTGGCCTCAAGTTTGAGAGCACTTCAACTATCCAAAGCAGAGCATTGGCGGAGTTCATAGCAGAATGGACGCCAACACCAGATGAAGAAATTCCAGAAACAAGCATCCCCGTCAAGGAACCAAGCAAAGAGTGGCTGATGTACTTTGATGGTGCTTTCTCGCTGCAAGGCGCCGGTGCGGGCGTGCTACTTGTTGCACCCACCGGACAGCACCTCAAGTACGTAGTCCAGATGCACTTTCCCAAGGAGCAAGCGACAAACAATACTGCAGAGTATGAAGGTTTGCTTGCCGGTCTCAGGATCGCAGTAGACCTTGGGATCAAGAAGCTCATTGTCAGGGGTAACTCACAGCTTGTCATCCGCCAAGTGAACAAGAGTTATCAGAGCCCGTTGATGGAAGCTTATGTTGATGAAGTGAGAAAGCTAGAAGAGCACTTTGACGGCCTCTGAGATGGAATATATTCCAAGAGCTCGTAACGACATTGCCGATGGCTCGTCAAGTGCGCAGCACTTATGTTTCCTATGGAACCAGGTATTTTTGTGCTCAAGCTGACTCAACCTTCTGTAACTCCATCATCTGGACAGAGCAAGAAGAGGAAGTTGATCTCTGGTGACTATTTTCCGCGAGCTTCCCAAGCCGCCGCCAAGAAGGTCCTCAAGATCAACACCAAGGGTGCCGAGGAGCGCGATCTGCTCCGGCAAGCCCTAGGGTTTGTTCCGTTGAAGCGAGACCCTCGACAAGTTTTGCTCGCAAGCTTGCCGGGAACGCTAAGCTCCTACCGAGCCGCAGGTTCTCGCCGTGGCAGCAGATGTTCCCGCAGCAGCAGATGTGCCTTTAGTCTTTGTTGTCGAGCCGCAAGCTCCAAAGATGGGCACAGCAGATTGTCCGCTTCCTTCAGACAGAGAACTTCCCGAAGAGCAAGAAGAAGCGGAAAGAGTAGCCCGACAGTCAAGTATGTACCAGTTTGTCGACAACACACTGTACAGAAGAAGACTCAACGGTGTGAAATTGAAGTGTATTCACCGGGAAGGCGGACAAAAGCTGTTGTCAGAGATACATGGAGGCATATGTGGTGTAACGCCCTCGATGCGGCTATATCTCCCACGTGTCGAGGCACGACTTAGAGGCATAACCGCATTGAAAGCAATGTCGCAAGTGAGGTAATCTTCACACAACCCATGTAATACATAAGGGAAAGAGATACATAGTTGGCTTACACGCCACTTCACACCATACATAAATAAACATCCATCATTCGTACACTCAAGGTCCGACTACGGAACCAAAATAAAGAAGATACCCCAAATGCTACAGATCCCCGATCGTCCCAACTGGGCACCACTCTTGATCATCGTGAAAAGACACATAGTAACGACCACGTTCCTCGTCGAACTCCCACTTGAGCTCGGTTGAGTCACCTGCACCGCATCGTCGGAACTCCGCAACTGTTTTTGGAAGTATCTGTGAGTCACGGGGACTCAGCAATCTCACACCATGAGATCAAGACTATTTAAGCTTATAGGAAGGATGAGTAGTACAAAGGAGCTGCAGCAAGCGACTAGCATATATGGTGGCTACTTCAAGAAAAGAGAGCGAGAAGAGGAGCAAAGCACGGTCGTGAAGCTAGTAGCGATCAAGAAGTGATCCTGAACTACTTACGTCGGACATAACTCCAACACCGTGTTCACTTCCCGGACTCCACCGAGAAGAGACCATCACGGTTACACACACACGGTTGATGTGTATTTTATTTGAGGTCAACTTCGGTTTTCTACAACCGACATTAACAAATTCCCATCTGCCTCATAACCGCGGCACGGCTTTGAAAAGATATTACCTGCAGGGTGTCCCAACTTAGCCCATTATAAGCTCTCACGGTCAACGAAGGATATTCCTTCTACCGGAAGACCCGATCAATCTCGAATCCCGGACTACAAGACATTTCGACAAAGCAATAAAACAAGACCAGCAAAGCCGCCCGATTGTGCCGACAAATCCCGATAGGAGCTGCACATATCTCGTTCTCGTGGCACATCCGGATAGGTCACCCTACGAGTAAAACCAGACCTCGAAGTTGCCCGTGGTGCCCCCCGCAGATCTGCCGGTTCGGGCCAGCACTCAAGGAGCACCGTCCGGGGTTAAAATAAAGATGACCCTCGGGCTCGCGAAACCCGGGGAAAAGGCTTAGGTGGCAAACCGTAAAACCAAAGTTGGGCCTTCTTTGGAGGAGTCTTATTCAAAGCGAACTGTCAAGGGGTCCCATAAATCACCCAACCGTAAGGAACGCCAAATCAAGGAACATAACACCGTATGACGGAAACTAGGGTGGCAAGAGTGGAACAAAACACTGCATAAGGCCGAGCCTTCCACCCTTTACCAAGTATATAGATGTATTAATTATAGCAGATATATATTGTGATATTCCCAACAAGTAAACATGTTCCGATCAGGAACAACATCTCCATGTTCCAACAAGGAACAAACTTCAACTTCACCTGCAACTAGCAACGCTTATAAGAGGGGCTGAGCAAAGCGGTAACATAGCCAATCAACGGTTTGCTAGGAAAGGATGGTTAGGGGCTGACATGGCAATATGGGTGGCATGGTATAGCAAGTGGTAGGCATCGCAAAGCATAGGCATATCAAAAGAGCGAGCAACTAGCATAGCAAAGATAGAAGTGATTTCGAGGGTATGGTCATCTTGCCTGAGATCCCGCAAGGAAGAAGAACGAGTCCATGAAGAAGACAAACGGACGTAGTCGAATCGAATCCTCACAACTCCGAACCAAACCGAAGCTAACGAGAGAAGCAACCCGGAAAGAAGCAAACAACATAGTAAACAACCATCACATAAACACGACATGATGCACAATCAAGTATGATGCATGTCCGATTTAATGAGCATGGCATGGCAATATGCACAAACAAAACTACAAGTTAAATGGAGCTCAATATGCAACGAGTTGCATATTGACGAAACACCTCATCAATTATTTAGTTCACTCCCGGTTAGGTACTCAACAATATTAAATATTGGTTAACATGGCAATAGGTGAAGCATAACAAAACTATGCCATCTAAACAATTTAAATGGGGCCGGACATAAAAACAACAAATCCGGTAAATCCCCATATGCATTTAGCAATTTAATGCAACAACAGTTTTAAACATTTAAATGTTGTTATCATGATGCGGATGACATATACAAGTTTTATGCAATTTTATGAAAATGTTGACATGAGCATGATATGAAGCATTTGGTCACCATGGCGGAACAAAAGGGTGCCACGGCGGCGAATCCGGAAATGATGCCACGGCAACATATCGGTTCCGTAACTTGATTGAGATGTCGGTGCAAAAGAAAGTGTGGATGCGTGTCATGCAAGGATGGTGGGTGCTCCGGATTCGGGTTCCCACGGAGACGGTGGCATGGCAAACGAGGAGGAACTTGCAAGGACAAACGGACACGGTGCAAACATATCGTACATCTCATACATGCAAGGGCATCTCATCGCGTCGCCTCGGGTTATACCTTTGAAGCGCGCGTTTGGGCGGTTCAAGATCGCCGAGGGAAGAAGTCGTTCACGGGTCGTAGGGGAAGTAGTCGTTCTCGCGACAAGAGTGGAAGTAGTGGTTCACGGACGTCATGGAAGTAGTCGCTCACGGCGACGGTAGAGGTACTCGCGATCTTGGCAACGGTAGTCGTGACATGTCCGGAGAGGAACTTGTCGTATCCATGTAGTCGAACTTGGCGATCCGAAGGGTACTAGGTGAATCCATGTTGTCGCATTACAGTGGTCGTGTGTAGTCGCATTTCGGTGTCCTCGGGGCATCGGCTGTAGTCGTGGTACTTGCCGATTCCAAAACGCTCATCGGTAGTGGAACTTGGCGCTTGAGATTCGAATACCCGGTCGGACGTGCAGCCGTACATCGTCAAACTTGGCGCATCCGGGTCGAGTACTTGGCGAGTCCGCACGTAGAGGTACTTGGCGAAAAATCCTGGAGACGATGTGTCCGTGTACGGTTCTTGGCGGCGTTCTTGCTGGTCCAAAGGAAGCAAGACAGGAGGCCGACGGCAGGGACTTGGCGCTGGTCGATGCGGGCGAAGCGGAGGCGCATCCTCCTCGCTCGAACGGGCGCGAGGCGGGCAGGGGCTTGGACAGCGACGCAGACTCGACAAAGATCTTTGGCGCGGGCGCCAGGCCGTGGCCTCGAGTTGGCCGGAGAGGACGACTCGGGCAGCGGGATGACGCGAGGTCGCCTGGGACGGAGGACGAAGGAGCTTGGCGGCGAGGACGTCGTCGAGGAGGAGCGAGGCCGTGACCCTAGGGCGCTCGAGATGGAGGCAGGGCCGGGACACCGACGGCAAGGGCAACGCGGAGGTTGTTGACGCGCCAACGCGCTCGGTTTGCCTCGATGAGGTCAACGAGGGGAAGGGGCGCGGCGGAGAGGATGGGGCCATGCGCGGGGTGGCCCTCCTGGGGGTCGCCGACAGCGGCGGGTGGCGATGGGGACGCTGGGAGAAGGAAGGGCGAGGCCTTAGGCGGAGGCGGAGGCACGAGGACCTCCTGTTTCATGGCGGTAGAGGGATCGAGACGAGGGGAGCTCGATGCGTCTGCGCTGGAGGGAGATGGGGGTCGGCTGAAGCGGGCGCCATGAGAGGCGTGCTCGAGAGGAGGGTTCGAGCGCTGCGGGGAGAAAGGAGCGGAGGCGAGGGGATCGGGCGATGCGGGTGTGCGTGGTGGCGGCGGAAGGGGACGAGGGGATGGAGATCGAGCGGAGGCTGGGCTAGGGTTAGAGGCCTAGAGGGGGCGTGGCTGGGCCTTGGGCCGGCTGGGTTAGAGCTAGGCCTAAGAGGCCGACTAGGCACTCTTCTCCCTCTCTCTTATATTTTCTTTAGCAGAAAACAATTAAAGAGAAGAAAAAGAAAGAGAGGGTTAGGGAAAGATAAAAGCGCAAGGGGATAATTTTCCCGGACTCACAAAAATGAGTTGGAACCAAGAAAAAATAGAAGGGCCGTGATTGAAAGATTTAAATTCAATCTCATTTGAATTTAATTCAAATGGGTTTGAACTAGGACTTGATAAAAGGAAGGTCCAACAATGTTCGGATTTTTGGTGGAGCTCCGAAAAATGGCAAAAGAATTTTTGGCAAGGTTGGAAACAAAGAATTAAGATAACAAAGGTATTGGGATAATTTGCAAGTGTGTTAAGGTGATTTCCAAATAAATGGAATAATTTTATTATAGCTCCCTAATAATATTGAGAGGCTTTAATATGTTATAAAGAGAAATCACAAGTGAATTCCCTCGATTTAAATGGATCAAAGACCCATGCAATTTGTTTGAGTTTTAGTTGGTTTGAGAAATTGATGGCATGATGACATGATGCAATGCGAAAATAAATAGAGCAAGCACAAATAAAAACACACGGAGGTCACAAAAATATGGAAGTCTTCTGGATCGTCGGTCTTGGGGCGTTACAACACTCCACCACTACGAGAGGATCTCGTCCCGAGATCTAGGATGGCGCCGGAGAGAAACGAAAGAGGAAGAGAGGAGGTAAAACTAAGTTGCTTCTTTGACAAACGAGTGAAACCAATGAACCTCGAGAGGTTGAAAACTTGAAAGAATAACACAATAGAGTTGAACGAAATTGAGAGCATTCCAGTAGAAAATAGAAACAAGGAACACCATGTGAACCTTGGGGGTTGCAAAGCTATGAATGACGAGTACAATGGACAAGAAGGAATTGGAACCACTCTGGTTGAAACGAGATAAGAATGAATAAGAATGATATAATTTTGGCAGCACTCCGACTGTAAATGGAAGGAATTGAACATGAACTTCAAAAGATGGGATGATACTTGATGAAATCAACAATACACTACCTCCGGAACTATTGAAAGAATGGCACAAGGGGTAAGAAAGATTTCAGACAGCTCTCCGGTTGAGGAAGCAGGCAACACTTGATATATGAAAGAACTTGAGCAGAGGACATAACACTCCTGTTAAACGGATAAGCAAGGAAAAGAACATGATATTTACAAAATGAGATGATGGGTCGAAGAGAGCAACATCACAATGCCTCCGGAAGAAATGAAAGAATGGAATGGAATGGACGGAGGGAAACAAGATCTTGAAAGAGCACGCTTACAAGAAATGCTAGAACGGAGTTGTTGGATTATCAACAACGAAGGAACAAGCTTGTTGTGGGCTTATGGAACACATCTCAAAATTATGAGGTGACAACCCGCCACTAACGGAAACAGTTGATTGGATTAAGATCAACAAGAATATGAAAACTTATTTCACTGAGAGGACAAATGAAGAACTTGGGTCATTTATAAGCACCATAATTAGCAACAATCCTTAGGGAAAGCTTTAGGTGAAATATAGCCCAAGATAACTCCAATGAAGAGATTGATGGATTTAAATATCTCATTCTTGACAACATGTGAACCATGAAGCATGAAGGGAAATTGTCAAGAATGACATAACACCACCTCAAAAGATAAAGTAGAAAGAATTGCACTTCGGAATGCAAGATGAAGAATACTTGAACTCCTCAAAGCAAAACATGTGTTGAACACCATGTTTATTTTGAGTATAGCTTACGGATCTTAACTTTGAGAAAACTTGAAGGACAAATCGAGAAATAAATGAATCCTTGACGAACCACCATGTAGAGCCTCCATGAAGAACTCCGGTAATGAAAGGATGATAGAAAGAAAGAGAAGTTGACAACACAAGGTGAAACCTTGCAATGATTTAGATGGAGCTTCGCGATTATATAACCGAGAGGACTTGGAACTCCGGAAAAGAAAAGATGAAAACACTAAACTAGAATTACTTCATCATGAACAATCTCCGGAAGAACAGAATTAATCAACTCGAGGAAATAAGAATAAGATTTATTGTATGCTTATCCTTCGTCAAATTAAATTGATGACAAGCAATGGATTTGGCCTACTACTTATTCCCATAGAAAGGATTAAGAGAGATATAGCGCAAACTTGAGAAGGTATTCAACGATCCGCCGGTAGGATTTGGGAAGAACGAATGAATCTATATAATAACGAAGGAAGAGAACTCTTGAATAACCACCGTAAGAACTGAAAATGAAAGTAGCAAAGGCACAATTCATCGTGAAGAATTAGGAAACGAATAAAGATGCTTGACAAAATTTAGATACATTAGAACGAAGAGATCATGAACTGATTAGAGGATATTTCGACGATGCACCGGTGAGTTTTGGAAAACAAGAGTTGAACGCTTGAATGAATAATTCTGAGATGATGGCTCTGGAGAATCAAACTGAAAAGACTCTGAAATGCTCGATGGGTGAAAAGAATTCCACAATCGAAAACAATTATGAGAGGATGGCATCAAACTAGAACCATGAATCTTGAAGAGAATGGAGCAAGATTTAAGAGAAACTCTTCTTTGGTCTTCAAATGTTGAGAATGACGATGAGAAACACCAAGCATGAATTGTTGAGGCACTCGAATGACAATTAGAAAGATTGAACGGCCGATGAAAAGAATTTGAAAGATCTTGGAGAAAGACATGACCGATGATAATTCATTCTTACATCAAACTTAGAAAAGAATTTTAGAAGCTCGGAAAATTAGAAGAGTCGTAAGATCCTCGAAAAAGACCTGTGGGTTAGGGCCCACTCAAAAGAAACACCGTTGAACGATTGCTTGAAATAACGATTGCAATCGGTAGAATTAAATGGGTTGAATGAGATAGCATCCTCAAAAGAACTTGAGTAAATTGAGAATGGAAACTTGAATCTTCTCGAGATATCTTCATCACTCCCAACCAAATGAATAGCGAGAAGTGAATGATTACGTAGATACACCGCATGAGAAAGCATTATGAAAAGAGGAAAAGGGATAAGATCAACACCGAAATCTTGAACTAAATCCACCGGAGAAGAAAATTAGAATGGAACAATGATAAGCTTGAAACTTCCTTAGCGTCTTCATGAGAAATCACCGGATAAAACATTAAGGGAAAAGAATGAAGAAACTTCACAGGCAGTAAAATGGATGCTTGATTAAGAAATCTGAGTCCTTGAAGAAAAAAGGGGTGGAGGGTGGGAAAACAAAACAACTTGGGTCGGATGAAACAAACACCGTTGAGAAAAAAGCTTAGAATTGATCTTGCGAATGTTGCAATGATCGGATTTACTTGAAGAGAAGCACGCCGGTTGAGAAAAGAATTGACATGACAAGCTCGATGATCAAGAAGGATTAGTATTCACATAGCAATATGATAACACCGTTTAGGAAAGGTATGGAATCAACACTTGGCTTCAAGCAACTCGAATACCACAACTGAAAACAAAAGATTGGCTTCTAGAATGAGCCGAACAAACACATGATAGAGATTTCGCCCAAGGTGTTCGTGGTGGGGCCCACACGGACACGACGTATAGCGTCACGAATGACAAACAAGACGTCCCCGAATCAGCATAGCCAAGGATTCTTTAAGACGCCTCGCGACCATCAGAATCGACCGTGAATGGGCGGACCACTAGACGTTGAACCCCAATCTCAAATCATACATCTGTCGGAAAGAAATCTTGTAAGCTACTAGAATTCCCACCTATAAACTCCCGAAACTTTCTGGTTATGCAATCTGGTGTTGGGGATACAGGGACACAAAATATATCACCCAAACTAACAATACCTAGATCCACCGTATCCATCCGTCAACACATAACCAAGAAATCCTCGAAATCGTGGTACCTCGACCTTGAAAAACATCCGTTATACAAGTCATGGCAATACTCCCTTTTCGCCTCGATCGGGCTATCGGGGTTATCTCACCAACAACTGCACAAAAGAGATTTCGATGTCGGCAAAACTCAGGTATTCCGTAACTACAACGATAAAATTGTGACGACAACACCTCGGAGCTCAACTCCCCGGGACACCGCCACAACCCCTAAATGTCGGGAGGCACCAAGAACAATGTTCTCGCCACAAAACCATCGAACGATTCCAAGATACCCACGTGATCCTAAAATTTTTTAGTGAAATTTGAGGAGAGAAGAGTCAAAACACTACGTCAGATACCTCACCAGAGCGACGAAGGGACTGGAAGTAAAAGAATCCTACTCTCGATATATATAATCCTAAGACTCAAAACATTTTTCCATTCTAGACTCAACAACGCCAAAGAACAATCAAGTAGGGGGCTCCTAAGTTGGGAAGGCTCGATTACCAACTTGTAACGCCTCGATGCGGCTATATCTCCCACGTGTCGAGGCACGACTTAGAGGCATAACCGCATTGAAAGCAATGTCGCAAGTGAGGTAATCTTCACACAACCCATGTAATACATAAGGGAAAGAGATACATAGTTGGCTTACACGCCACTTCACACCATACATAAATAAACATCCATCATTCGTAGTACACTCAAGGTCCGACTACGGAACCAAAATAAAGAAGATACCCCAAATGCTACACAGATCCCCGATCGTCCCAACTGGGCACCACTCACGATCATCGTGAAAGACACATAGTAACGACCACGTTCCTCGTCGAACTCCCACTTGAGCTCGGTTGAGTCACCTGCACTGGCATCGTCGGAACCTGCAACTGTTTTTGGAAGTATCTGTGAGTCACGGGGACTCAGCAATCTCACACCCGCGAGATCAAGACTATTTAAGCTTATAGGAAGGACAGAGTAGTACAGTGGAGCTGCAGCAAGCGACTAGCATATATGGTGGCTACATCGCAAAAGAGAGCGAGAAGAGGAGCAAAGCACGGTCGTGAAGCTAGTAGCGATCAAGAAGTGATCCTGAACTACTTACGCCGACATAACTCCAACACCGTGTTCACTTCCCGGACTCCACCGAGAAGAGACCATCACGGTTACACGCCGTTGATGTGTATTTTATTTGAGGTCAACTTCGGTTTTCTACAACCGACATTAACAAATTCCCATCTCGCCTCATAACCGCTGGCACGGCTTTCGAAAAGATATTACCCTGCAGGGGGGTCCCAACTAAGCCAATTATAAGCTCTCACGGTCAACGAAGGATATTCCTTCTACCGAAGACCCGACCAATCTCGAATCCCGGACTACAAGACATTTCGACAAAGCAATAAAACAAGACCAGCAAAGCCGCCCGATTGTGCCGACAAATCCCGATAGGAGCTGCACATATCTCGTTCTCGTGGCACATCCGGATAGGTCAGCCTCACGAGTAAAACCAGACCTCGAGTTGCCCGTGGTGGCCCCCCCAAGATCGCCGGTTCGGGCCAGCACTCGAAGGAGCACCGTCCGGGGTGGGTTAAAATAAAGATGACCCTCGGCTCGCGAAACCCGAGGGAAAAGGCTTAGGTGGCAAATGGTAAAACCAAAGTTGGGCCTTCTTTGGAGGAGTCTTATTCAAAGCGAACTGTCAAGGGGGTCCCATAAATCACCCAACCGTGTAAGGAACGCGAAATCAAGGAACATAACACCGGTATGACGGAAACTAGGGTGGCAAGAGTGGAACAAAACACTGCATAAGGCCGAGCCTTCCACCCTTTACCAAGTATATAGATGTATTAATTATAGCAGATATATATTGTGATATTCCCAACAAGTAAACATGTTCCGATTAGGAACAACATCTCCATGTTCCAACAAGGAACAAACTTCAACTTCACCTGCAACTAGCAACGCTATAAGAGGGGCTGAGCAAAGCGGTAACATAGCCAATCAACGGTTTGCTAGGAAAGGATGGTTAGGGGCTGACATGGCAATATGGGTGGCATGGTATAGCAAGTGGTAGGCATCGCAGCATAGGCATAGCAAAAGAGCGAGCAACTAGCATAGCAAAGATAGAAGTGATTTCGAGGGTATGGTCATCTTGCCTGAAATCCCGCAAGGAAGAAGAACGAGTCCATGAAGAAGACAAACGGACGTAGTCGAACGAATCCTCACAACTCCGGAACAAAACCGAAGCTAACGAGAGAAGCAACCCGGAAAGAAGCAAACAACATAGTAAACAACCATCACATAAACACGACATGATGCACAATCAAGTATGATGCATGTCCGATTTAATGAGCATGGCATGGCAATATGCACAAACAAAACTACAAGTTAAATGGAGCCCAATATGCAACGAGTTGCATATTGACGAAACACCTCATCAATTATTTAGTTCACTCCCGGTTAGGTACTCAACAATATTAAATATTGGTTAACATGGCAATAGGTGAAGCATAACAAAACTATGCCATCTAAACAATTTAAATGGGGCCGACATAAAAACAACAAATCCGTAAATCCCCATATGCATCTAGCAATTTAATGCAACAACAGTTTTAAACATTTAAATGTTGTTATCATGATGCGGATGACATATACAAGTTTTATGCAATTTTATGAAAATGTTGACATGAGCATGATATGAAGCATTTGGTCACCATGGCGGAACAAAAAGGGTGCCATGGCGGCGAATCCGGAAATGATGCCACGGCAACATATCGGTTACGGTAACTTGATTGAGATGTCGGTGCAAAAGAAAGTGTGGATGCGTGTCATGCAAGGATGGTGGGGTGCTCCCGGATTCCGGGTTCCCACGGGACGGTGGCATGGCAAACGAGGAGGAACTTGCAAGGACAAACGGGCACGGTGCAAACATATCGTACATCTCATACATGCAAGGGCATCTCATCGCGGTCGTCTCGGGTTATACCTTTGAAGCGTGCGTTTCGGGGCGGTTCAAGATCGTCGAGGGAAGAAATCGTTCACGGGTCGTAGGGGAAGTAGTCGTTCTCGCGACAGTAGTGGAAGTTGTGGTTCACGGACGTCATGGAAGTAGTCGTTCACGGCGACGGTAGAGGTACTCGCGATCTTGGCAACGGTAGTCGTACATGTCCGGAGAGGAACTTGTCGTATCCATGTAGTCGAACTTGGCGTATCCGAAGGGGTACTTGGTGAATCCACGTAGTCGCATACGTGGTCGTGTGTAGTCGCACTCGGTGTCCTCGGGGCATCGGCTGTAGTCGTGGTACTTGCCGATTCCAAAACGTTCATCGGTAGTGGAACTTGGCGCTTGAGGTTCGAATACCGGGTCGGACGTGCAGCCGTACATCGTCAAACTTGGCGCATCCGGGTCGAGTACTTGGCGAGTCCGCACGTAGAGGTACTTGGGGAAAAATCCTGGAGACGATGTGTCCGTGTACGGTTCTTGGCGGTGTTCTTGCTGGTCCAAAGGAAGCAAGACAGGAGGCCGGCGGCAGGGACTTGGCGCTGGTCGATGCAAGCGAGCGGAGGCGCATCCTCCTCCCTGCTCGAACGGGCGTAGGCGGGGCAGGGGCTTGGACAGCGACGCAGGACTGACAAGATCTTGGCGCTGGCGCCAGGCCGTGGCCTCGGAGTTGGCCGGAGAGGACGACTTCGGGCAGCGGGATGACGCGAGGTCGCCTGGGACGGAGGACGGCGAGCTTGGCGGCGAGGACATCATCGAGGAGGAGCGAGGCCGTGACCCTAGGGCGCCGAGATGGAGGCAGGGCCGGACGCCGACGGCAAGGGCGACGCGGAGGTTGTCGACGCTACCGACGCTGGCTCGGTTTTCTCGATGAGGTCAACGAGGGAAGGCGCGGCGGAGAGGATGGTGCCATGCGCTGGGTGGCCCTCCTGGTCGCCGACGGGCGCGGGTGGCGATGGGGGACGCTGGGGAGAAGGAAGGGCGAGGCCTTGGGCGGAGGCGGAGGCGCCGAGGACCTCCTGCTTCATGGCGGTAGAGGGGATCGAGACGAGGGGAGCTCGATGCGTGCGGCGCTGGAGGGAGATGGGGGTCGGCTGAAGCGGGCGCCATGAGAGGCGTGCTCGAGAGGAGGGTTCGGGCGCTGTGGGGAGGAAGGAGCGGAGGCGAGGGGATCGGGCGATGCGGGTGTGCGTGGTGGCGGCGGAAGGGAACGAGGGGATGGAGATCGAGCGGAGGCTGGGCTAGGGTTAGAGGCCTAGAGGGCGCGGCTGGGCCTTGGGCCGGCTGGGTTAGAGCTGGGCCTAAGAGGCCCGGCTAGGCACTCTTCTCCTCTCTCTTATATTTTCTTTAGCAGAAAACAATTAAAGAGAAGAAAAAGAAAGAGAGGGTTAGGGAAAGATAAAAGCGCTAAGGATAATTTTCCGGACTCACAAAAATGAGTTGGAACCAAGAAAAATAGAAGGGCCATGATTGAAAGATTTAAATTCAATCTCATTTGAATTTAATTCAAATGGGTTTGAACTAGGACTTGATAAAAGGAAGGTCCAACAATGTTCGGATTTTTGGTGGAGCTCAAAATGGCAAAAGAATTTTTGGCAAGGTTGGAAACAAAGAATTAAGATAACAAAGGTATTGGGATAATTTGCAAGTGTGTTAAGGTGATTTCCAAATAAATGGAATAATTTTATTATAGCTCCCTAATAATATTGAGAGGCTTTAATATGTTATAAAGAGAAATCACAAGTGAATTCCCTCGATTTAAATGGATCAAAGACCCATGCAATTTGTTTGAGTTTTAGTTGGTTTGAGAAATTGATGGCATGATGACATGATGCAATGCAAAAATAAATAGAGCAAGCACAAATAAAAAACACACGGAGGTCACAAAAATATGGAAGTCTTCTGGATCGTCGGTCTTGGGGCGTTACATGTGGTCACCACATTGGCGCCAGAGCACTTGCCGGCAAAGCGTTCCGACAAGGTTTCTTTTGGCCGATAGCCCTCCAGGATGCAACTGCACAAGTAACCAAGTGTGAAGCGTGCCAGTTCCATTCCAAGCAGATACACCAGCCAGCTCAAGCTCTCCACACGATCCCTTTATCCTGGCCATTTTCGGTCTGGGGGCTCGACATCCTCGGCCCCTTTCCCCGAGCTGTCGGGGGCTTTGAGTACTTGTACGTTGCAATCGACAAGTTCACAAAGTGGTCGGAAGTGGAAGAAGTTAGGAAGGTGACGGCATAGTCAGCAGTCAAGTTCTTCAGGTCGATTGTTTGCCGTTTCGGAATCCCTAACAGGATCATCACCGACAACGACACGCAATTCACGAGCCGCACCTTCATGCAGTACGTCCAAGATCTTGGCGCCAAGGTCTGCTTCGCTTCTGTTGCTCATCCGAGAAGTAGCGGCCAAGCGGAGAGGGCGAATGCTGAAGTGCTGTGCGGGCTCAAGACCAGAACTTTCGACAGGCTGCACACGTGCGGAAAGAACTGGATTGAGGAGCTGCCGGTGGTTCTTTGGTCGATCAGACGACGCCAAATCGAGCCATCGCCGCACACCTTTCACTCTAGTCTATTGAGCAGAGGCAGTTCTCCCCACGGGACTCGTATACGGATCACCTCGAGTGCTCGCTTATGATGAGCTTGAGCAAGAGCAGTTGCGACAAGATGACGCGCTGCTCCTTGAGGAGGATCTTCTTCAGGCTGCTGTACGAGCTGCTCGATACCAGCAAGCTTTGCGCCGCTACCATAGCCGCAAAGTTAATGCCGGAAGTCTCGAGGAAGGAGACCTTGTTCTTCGGCGCGTTCAGTCCGCCAAGAATTCCAACAAGTTGACGCCTAAGTGGGAAGGCCCTTACCGGGTGAAACGAGTCACTAGGCCTGGCGCCGTTCGCTTTGAGACCGAAGATGGCATTCCGTGAGCAACTCCTGGAACATTGAGCATCTTCGTAAGTTTTACTCAGAAGCGCGGTTGCGAACCTGTTCCTGCAACCACCTTTTGTACAAGTCTTGCCGATGCTGCATGTAATCCTTTGTACAAAGCCGGGCGCAGACCCGTGCATAAGTAAAGCTAATGTGCTTCGCACATCTTGTCAATTTCATGCTTTCTACTTCCATTTTGCATGCGTTATCTGACACTTTGTGCAGCACCTACCCCGGTAAGCAATAACGAGCCATAAGGCTCCATATCTTTATTTTCTCTTCTTTCTCTTTCTCAAAGAAAGGAAGGTTCCCTCGCCCACAAGTTTGCCGGGGAAAGGAGAAGATAATGGTATGGACCAAGCGTCGCTCAAGGAAGTCTAGCCTTACCGGGAAGCAAACGACAGAAAAGCTAAGTTGCTAAAGTTTGAGCAATCAGTTTTAAAAATTTTAAGTTATCTTCCTCGAACGACCGTACTTTGTATGGAAAACCTGTGCGCGGACGAACCAACTCGTAGCTGGTTGCGCCCTTACTTTGTTTCGAGTCCGCTCAACAACTTAAGTGAGCTGCGACAAGGTTTCTTGTCGGTAGAAGCACCGCCAGTGAAGTCGACGTCTCAAGACTCAGCGCCATGACCAGTGCCTCACATGACAAGTTCCCTAAAAGCGTAGGGCAAAACATACAAAGGAAGGAACCAAGTAAAGGAAATAACATAGCAATTGCTACCCGAAATAGAGTTATATTACAAGATAGCTTGTCGCAGCTCTAATAGATTGTTCTCATAACATGACCAGCAGCGGCAAGAAAAAGAGAAAGCGGGCGGCCTAATCTACGTGATCGCCATCAACCCTCTTGATCCCGCTCACCCTGTCCATGATGGGTGCGACAAGGGTCTTGAGCGCTTCCACATCAGCATCCGGCGGCAAGGACTTGAGGACGTTGGTGAGGTTGAGGCCTGGGTTGCGGAAGGCCACCTTCATCGCACCTTTTGAAGAGCTCCCGCAGATCCGGGCGTGACTCCTCGGCCGTGCTTTGGGATTTCTTCCCGAGTCGCCGGAGGGCCGTCACCACGCCCTTGAAGAACAAGCTGAGCTTGGCGCTGGGTTGGAGGTGCTCATCAAAGGAATATCCAAGATCCTCCATCCCAGTGCGCCAGCCTCCACGTCGATGGCTGCAAAGAACATCCACGAGACCCTCGGTCCAAGGCTCCACATTCTCCCTAAAGGTATTCTGGGCGGCAGACTCGCCAAGAGCGCCTCGTCGGCCTTGATCTTCTCCTTCAAGTCCACCTCCTGCCTCGGGCGCCCTGGCCCAGCCTGAGTCAAGGTGGTCAGCTTCAACTCAAGATCTGCGTCGGAGTCCTTGGCGGCGCTGAGCTCCTTGCTCCTCTCGGCGAGACGGCCCTGCAGCTCGCCAAGAGTGTAGGCGTCCTTCTCGCGCTCATGCTTGAGTGCAGCAAGCTCCTCGCCGCTCTCCTTGAGATTGGACTCCAGCTGCATCACCTTCGTCTCCAGCTCCTTCTTGGCGGCCTCGGCAGCTGTGGCAGCATCCTTTGCTTCCTTGAGAGCCCCGCCAAATGTTTGCTCGCGCGTGGCTAGATCCTCCTCATGGCTGTAAAGATTAACCTTCCTCTGCGCCAACTCGCCTTCCTCAAGGCAGATAGCTTCTCGGCGGCAAGCCGCTGTTGCTCCTCAGCTTCAGCCTTCTCGAGGAGGAAGGCTTTGTGCTCCTCGGCGAGTCGCTCCCGCTCCTCTGCCAAGGACCCGAGAGCTTCCTGGTTGAGGCCCCAGAGCTCCTCCGCGCACTTCTCGATGTCTGCTCCCGCCTTCGCAACAAGCGCTTCCCGGGATTCCAGCTTGGCTTGCCGGGCGCGGTAGAGCGACAGCAGCTTCCGCAGCAGTTGCTCCTCCTCAGACTCGCCACTGCTGCTGTTTGGTGCGTCGACCAACGTCAGTTCAGCGGAGACGAGCAGCTCTTCATCAAAAGTTTCTCCTTCGGCCGGCTTCCTGGAGCTCGACGCCCATGGGAGCTTGATGAAGACGCCCTCGTCAGCCTTCAAATAGGCGTCGGGCTGGGGCTCTTCGGAGCCCAACGCTGCCGCAGCGGCAGAGGGATCGGCGGTCGGCGTAGCGCCTGGCGCTCCTGCGGCCTCAGGGCCGTCAGTGCGATCGCCGGACCCCTCGCCAGCTTCTGCGGCGGCAGCTTTGGCGGCCTCTTCGCCGGCGGGCTCGTCAGCGCCAGCTTCTCCTCCGATGGCAGCGGCGCCGTCAGCATTGCCGCGCGCGTCCTCCTCGCCGGCGGCCTCGGTCTCCATTGGCTCTGTGGCAAATGGATCCGACGACCGGAAAATGAAGAAAAGTCAAGAAAATATTCAAAAAGAAAATCAGAAGAAGAAGAACACAAGGGAAGTTTTCAAGCAAGAGGATTACCTGTGCTAGGGTCTGCAGTCATGGCCTCCGCCTCCAGGGGATCGCTGGTGTTGTCCCTTGCCGGAGAACTGTCCCTTGCCGGAGAACTGCCCCTTGCCGGAGAAGTCTCCCTTGCCGGAGAACGCTCCCTTGCCGGGGAATCCTCCCTTGGCGGTGTAGTCGAAGCAGAAGGCATGTCAGGAGCGGCTTCAGGGCACTCCTGGTAAGGCTACTCTGCTCCTACACAAATCAGCAGTCAGATATCAGCAAAGAAAGGGCACCCATGCACGCCTAACAGCAGGAAGTAAACCATATACTTACGCTGGGGGCTGCGCTGGGGGCTGCTTTGAGGAAGAGTTGCCGCGTCCGGCAAGGTGGTCTCGGACGCGCCTCCTGCCGTCATGTGGGTTCTTCCTCGATGACAATCACCGGGCCTTGGCTCTCTTCGACGCCTCTACGGGCCAGCGTCGAAAAGGAATGGGTTCAGAGTGAAGCAAGTCAGATACAAGACAAACCAACAAGCGGAAGAACTACAAATGCTGCAAAGAATCTTACTCTTCTTCTTCCTCGTCGGAGCTGAGCGCGGAGAGATCAAATTCTGGCTCGCCTCTAGTACGACGAGGCGGAGGAGTAGGGTCCCGTGGCCGCTTGGCGGGAGCAGACGCGGTGGTCTGGGAGGGCCCCGCTCCGGTTGCCGCAACGACGTGAGGGGCTCCCGCGGCAACAGTGCTTGCTGCGGTGGAAGCGCGTCGCCGCGGCGGCTGGGCCCGTCTGCCGCCCGCCTACGCCTCCGCCTTGCGGAGACGCCTTCTTGGTGGAGCTGGGGCTCCGCGGCAAGCTGTCAAGCGAGGGAGGAGGCGCCCTCGGCGGGCTCGCTCGACTCAGCTTCAGGCCCGACAAGCTCTTCCTCGCCGACAAACTCCCCTCGCTTGACAAGGCTTGCCGCCTCTGCTGCCTCTGCCTCCTCCACGGTGAACCCGAACTCGCCCGCGGCAGCGGCTGCTGCCGCCTCTTCCAGCCTGGTGGCGATGCGCTACATCTCATCATCAGTGGTGTCGCGGGTGAGGCTCTCCTGTTCATCGTATGACCGGCACTTCTACCAGTTGTCAAAGAACACTCGCACGACGTCATCTGCAGGCTCTTGCCGAGTTGGAACGATTCCATGCGAGTCGCTGACGACATCATTGCATAGATGCGGTCGAAGCGAGGAATTGTTGCACCTGTGAGACGACATTCTTGACAACTGAACACTCCGGGATGCTCGGGATCGTGCTTGAACAGCTCCAAGAGCATCGCGTCAGTTCGAGACAGTGAAATTGAAGTTGAGGCCCGGCGCAGCCTCATGATATCCGCCGCGTTCCGGAACTCCCAGCGGGTCTCCTCCTCTCCCGCAGGGGGCGGCGCGGTGACGAGGAAATCTGCGCCAACGGCGCTTACAAGAAGTCCGGCAAGCCTCAGCGTAGGATCCGGATGACGGCAATCTTCAGCCTAAGCGCCTTCCGGGCCAGACCGCTTCCAATCGTTGCCGCGACCATCGAGGTTTGGCGTTGGGCGATGGCAGCTGCGGGTTCTCCTCGACAATCCAGACAAATCTGCTCTCCACTCATCCCATTTGCCGCGGAGCTCTCCTCCAGATAAGCTTCCTTCTTGCGGTCCTCGAGATCCGTGCGATCCCACCGGAAGAGGCTCCCTCTCTCAAATCGGGCATAAAGAAGTGGCGGAAAAGGGCTACGTTTGGGTGGACTCCGACAAAGTTTTCGCAGAGATGTGCGAAAACTGCCATGGTCAGAACAGCATTGGGGGTGAAATCAAGGAGGCGGAACCCGTAGGTGTTCATGATATCGCAGAAAAATTCAGAGAAATGCGGGCAGAGCCCGCGGTAGAAGAACAACGCGAAGAAAGGGTACCCATTCGGAGCCGCCCGGGCAAAGCAGCCGAGTACCTTCGCGCGGATGCGCTCGCGTCTCCGTCGACCAGAAGAGGTAGTAGTACTCCCTCAGCTCCCTCGCGGCGAGCTGGGGGGGGGGGGGAAGATTGCCCGCTCCTTCCGCAGCGCCGCAAGCCGCTGCGCCTCGGCCGACTTCACGGCCTTCCCCTTGTCGGCTTTCGGAGCCATGGCGGAGGTGGTGAGGGAGATCGACGGCGTTGGTGATGCTGGTGGCGATGGGAAGGGCGCTCTCTCTTCAGCCTTGGGAAGAAGGGGAAGCAGCGGGGTTTTCGAGATTGGACAAGCAACTGGCGAGATGGGCGAACTGCCCCTGTTTCCCCTGCTTATAAAGAGGGAGGGGGCGGACGTTCCGTCTTTCCGAATAAAGAAACCACCCACGATCTCTCACACGATGCCGCATTCGACACGTGCCGTTCGTGGAGGGCGTGGTGGGTCCGGGGTGGGTTACGGCGTAACCCAGGCCGGGCGTGCCCGTGCCCTGTTTTGGGCCTGGCCCAACAGCGCTCGGCACTGCAGTGTGGCCCAGCCCGGGGCTCTCTGCCGGTGTACTAGAGTAGGGGTACCCTAGTATCCCGAACTTGTGCACGGGTAGTCGCAGCCCTCCGGCAAGGCTTACCGGTGACCGCCAAGGTCCTCCGTGGTTCCTTTGGAGCCATTCAAGAACAAAGTATTCAAGCCAAGGAGACAAGGCCCCGGCAAGAGGAGCTTGTCGGGAAGGCCACCCAAGGCACCTAGGAGACAAGGCCACGGCAAGAGGAGCTTGCCGGAAGGCCCGTGAGCGACAAGCTTCCTGGACGCGACAAGACAACAACCGCGGCAAAGGCGCTTGCCGCTGACAGACCACTCTGTACTGCGCTCCAGCACATCCACTAACGTGTCGCCTGGGACCTTTCCAGCGCTGCGTGGCAAGAGGTCAGGCGGCCAGCGTGAGCGGTGGCAGGCGGCGCTGACAAGATTGCCATCGTGGCAAGCGGTGGCGCCCCTTACGGTCCCTTTCTGCACTGTTAGGGCGACGTAGACGGGCATTTAATGCCTTTGTCCCCTCCCGTCAGGGTTAGGTATGATACACTGTACAAGTAGCTGTACCAACCACTCATTTTCCATTTTTACCCTTGTCTACGTTGCCACCTGTCGGAGACCCCTTTAGCATATAAAAGGAGGCCCATGCGCAACGTAGAGAGGGGCTCGACCTCACGCTCGGTCTCGTTACCAGCTTGTGTGTACTGTAGCACTCAGCGCTCCCGAGCAAGAACTCAATACACTCAGACATGCAGCAGTAGGAGTATTATCTCTCCGGAGAGCTCCGAAGCTGGGTAAACCGCTCGTGGGCTTCGCCTCAATCTGCTCTTCGTGCGACCTCCGCCCCCCGCCGAACCGAAAGGGGCTCGGTCCGCCGGTCCCATAGGTGTTCGTGGGTCAGATCAGCCTCCCCGACAGATGGCGTCCGCGACGTCAAGATGAAGGAGAAGCTCGCCATCCACGAGGACCTGTGCATGGCCCTGGAGATGTTCAACATGGCGACCAAGTGCGCGAGAGCTGAGGAAGGGTGCCTCTCCCTCCTCGAGCTCCCAGCTGCCGACCAAGAAGACAAGAAGGCCAAGACTAAGGATGTGAAGCACAAGGGGGCGGCCGTGCTCGCGGCTGAGACCGAGGGGAAGCACGGCTGCGACCACCCAGAATCATCCAAGGCCGACCACTCGTTCTGCGCCTTTCACAACATACACAACCACAACACCAACGACTGTTAGGAACTCAGGGCCATTCGTGATGAGCGTCTTGGTCGACGCCCTCAGCGCAACGTCCCGGGCTACGGCTGAGGAGGTGGACGAAGCGGAGGACGCTGCGATCACCACGGCCCTTGCCAGGAGTGGCGCGACCAGCCTCGTGAGGACCGCTGGCAAGGCCGGCCACGCGAGAGCGCCTGGAGAGATCAGCCTCATGAGGACCGAACTCAGGGCAACGCCGGCCTCCCTCCGCTACCACCACCACCAAGGAGGAACAACGACCATCACCAGGACGAGGGGGCTGGGGGCTACCAGGAGCCTCGCGCCATCGCTTGCATCTTGGGTGGCGCTCAGGCCCCAGCCTCCCAACGCTTCTTCAAGAAGTTCGCTCATGAGATGAATGCGGCCCTCCCCAAGCTCGAGGCACGCGCCCGCTCAGGTGGTCCAAGTGCACCATGAAAGTGCAACTATCCCTGGGTGGTTTTGGTAATTCCTTACAACATATAGCTCATTGAACTAATGCTATTTCAAGATGATCATTTCAAAAAGTTAAATAATTGGCATGGCATGGATTAGGAATGTGGACCCCTCAAAATGCTATGGACACATATTGGCTCAAGCTCAAGACTCTACATTTTCATTTTAGTGATCCAAGATCACACTGAGTCCACAGGAAAAGCCAATACAATTAAAAGGGGATGCGGTGTTGCTTAAGGGCTTGCTTGCTCAAAATGCTTAGTGATACGCTCCAGAATCCCTCAATGACTTTCTCATATCCACATATGTCTCAAACCAAAAGTCAAACTCGGCCCTACCGATTTGATCTATCTGGCGCCACCGAGTTCATTTGACATAGCCACTCCCAGAAACCCTAGTCTTTTCGGTCACACACATAGGGATCTCGGTCTCACCGAAATAGGATTGCAAACTCTCTGTTTCCCACGTTTCGTTCCAACCGAGATGAGCGATCGGTCCCACCGAGTTCGCAATGCAGACTCTCTATTTCCCTTTCGTAACGTTTCAGTCCCACCGAAATGAGCGATTCGGTCCCATCGAGTTTGCCTGACTAACTCTCCTATTACAGAAATCGGTCCTACCAAGTTTATGTGATCCGTCTCACTAAGATTACGTTATGCCCTAAACCTAATGAAATCGCACTAGTGCGCGTCGGTCCTAAATAAACGGTTTTTTACCCCTTTCCGCGATGGCATTTGGAACCGTCGCCAAGTGAGTGTGGGTGATAGGGGGTCCTTCCCACACGACCCAGAAATGTCGGGGATAGGGAGCCTTGATGCATACAGTTGTCCCTATATAACACTTTCTGATATCTCGAATATCCCAAACGCTTCATCCTTGCTACTCGTTTGTGCTTGCATTGCCATCACAGTCAGAGTTTTGTTGTTCTGCCTAAAACCACGCAGATTCTAGGCACAGGAGCTTTCCAGGCAGATTTTAGGCAGATTCCAGGCACGGGATATTTACGATGCCTGGCACATCACAAACAGTTCATGATTATAAACCGTGTACGATAGGTAGACAATCACACACATTTAGTTTTCCCGCACCGTATGTGATAGTGTCAGACATCACACACGCTTTACCAAGCAACAGCGTGTGCATGCTTGCACACGTTTCCTCTCTGTGAACCGTCTCGGATTATGGTGTATATCACAAACGTTTGTGTTTTACCAACCCTGTGTGCCGTAATGACCTGCACAACGTAATTTCGCCCTAATTTAATTGCTGCTATTTAAAATTGTACCTGATTTAAACTTGAAAGTAGGCTATAGCTTTATTCATATCCATCAGGTTCAAACAACCAATGCATTATTCGATTCACAGGTACATATGTTTAAGAATTACATAAGCACCAAATAAAGAATGATGTACCAGGGTTCTATACTTGTACTATTACAAATGGTAAAGAAAGAGGCGACAGACATTCCAGTTGCTGAACAAGGTGAAGCGGAATGGCCCTATTGTGCTCTCCTGGATGCAGAAGGCATGCAGGACTCTAGTCCAACCCCTTGTGATGGTCGGCCGCCAATCATGTAGTTTGAGAGGTAATCTTGAGTAAACTACTTCAGGATCCACTGCAAAAAAAATTCAGATATTGTCATCTAACACTTCTCATTACGGGCAGTAAAAAGAAGGCTACAGGGTTCTTACTTACCATCCTACAGTTCACTGTTGTCTTGCATAAAGTGTAATTAAATAGATCGATTGAGATCTTTTGACCCATTTTAGTAACAATCTTTATTAGTTTCCTCACTTGATGCTGGTTCATGAATATCTCATTGCCCCATGCGCAGAAAGGGTCGAAGTGTAGATCTTTGGCAATGATATATGTACCTAAAAGCACCAAGTTACAATTAGAAGCTAAACAACAATTGAAAAATGATGTAGTACAACATTCCATCCATCCCATTATATAAAATGTTATTACATGTATAACTAGACATCGTCAGAATATTAAGGTAACACTCTTCCTTGTTGCTATATAGCCTGGGATTGCATATTTAGTCATTCAGTACAATGCATGTTGCTAAACAACAATTGAAAAGCGAAAAGGCAAGTTAACTGCAATATCCTTAACAGCAACCAAATACCGTAATTCATAGTGGTATGGTTGAAACTGTTATTGATGAAATTGAACTGCACAGGAAATAGTTGCACATATAGAGCATCACATTGTGAAGAACTGAAATAAACAAGTCATCAGGACATCTCTAGGTGATCCTTAAAAAGTTAAAGGACTAAAACCCTTAGTGGATATATATATACTCCATCAATTTTTGCCTTTTCTAGTCGCCCCTAAACTTAAGGTTGTAAACTTAAATTTGATCAAGTTCAAAGCCGGTTCAACCGAAAGTAGCATGCACTCAAACATAAACATAGATATTTTTGCATAACCGAACATAAAACATAAATTTAAACTAAGCTAAACTACTTTCGGTCGAAGCAGAGCTTGAGCCAATCCTTCCTCGTCATGTATGATGTGCCGCGAACCGGGTCCAGGCCAGTACCGTTGTAGGGTCCTTGGGGAAGGCACTCTTCCACTCATCAACATCGATCTCCTCGTCCTGGGGGCCCACCTTGAAGCCCTCTTCGCCGCTGTCGCCGCCACCTTCGACCTCGTCATCATAGGAGAGCACGATAACCTCGCCACCCTCCGCGCCGTCGTCCTCACCGCCTTCGACCTCGTCATCGGAGGAGAGCGTGATAACCTTGCCGCCCTCCGTGCCGGGAAAGATCGCCCGCTTCGCCTCCACGAGCTCCAGGTGCTGCCGGCGGAGCTCTTGCATGTAGGCCTCGTCGGCGGCCTCGGCCTCGACACGCTCCCACGCCTCATGGTCCTCCCGCGCCATAGCCGAGCTAACAACCCCTGGCTCCGGCGGAACGAGGTGGACCGGACGTGTGCCGAACGAGAAATTGAGCCTAGCCGCCGCGACGTGGTAGCGGACCTGCCAGCTGTCGTACTCCATGGCCGCAAGCTCGGCCGTGTGGAAGCTACCAAGCCACCGGCGGGTGTGGGTCTCTCGATCTGTAATATCGGAGACCCACGTCCCCCACCGCCGCTGCCGGACCCCGAGGTACGACTTCGTTGGCTGCCGAGTCTGGGGGAGAACGGGGAAGTCCTCGAACCAGCGTAGGGGCTCAGCGGCGGGCAGATTAGGGGACCGGCGACGGTGGATCGGGCCCGCGGAGGACGATGGGGAAACCGCGGCGGCCACCTCGCCAGCGTCGGGCGAAAAGGCCGTGATGAACCTCTTTTTGGCCATTGGCTACTCGAGCTCCCCGGCACACAGGCAGAGGTTGAGGATGGAGGCGCCGGTGATGGCGGCGACCTACCAATGGTTTCGAGGGTTGTGTGTGTCTGTGTGAGTGGAGGTTGTGTTTGAGGAAATACTGCGGCAACTGAAAATTTTACTAGGCGGGAGTAACAAGGCAAGTCTACTGAAAATTTGGATCAAGGGCGAGCAGATATTTTTTAGATTGCGAGGGATGTAGAGGCGGGAGTAAACTGTCGGGCTACTGAAAATTTAAATCAAGGGACTGAAGCAGAGAGGGATGCAGAGGCGGGGGTTTTGGGGGAGCGAGCTAGTGTGCTTGACACGTCAGCTGTGGACTGTTGCCGACGCACCTTCTCGCGTATGCCATAGGCGTACTATACACCAACGGTGCTCCAAGATATTTTGTACTACATCTCACACGGTTGGTGAGAATAAACTGTGTGGGATCTACTTGATTTGAATTACAAAAAGGGGTCACAGCGGCAATGGACGGTGTTTGAGTTGCTAAACCTTTTACCTGCAGTGAACATGCAACTGTATTTGTATCATAAAAGAATTGGAATTATTCAGGGTTCGTTTGGACATTTAATAAATTAAACTGGTTTTCTAGCCATTTTGGGTGCACAATTCAAAATTAAACTACATGCACATGCTCTGGTGCATACAAATTGGTTGAAAAACCAAATCTGTGTCCTTCAGTGCATGCTTAGGTCCCATGGAAGAAATGGGAATGAATTTTTTGGGGTTCAGTTGGCCTTTTTATACATTAACTGGGTTTTCAAGGCATTTTATGTGCATAATTCAAATTTGAACTACAAGCACATGCTCTAATGCACTAAAGTTTGTTGAAAAATCACAAGTGTGTCCTTGGGTGAATTTCTAGGTCCCATGCAAGGGATGGGAATGAATTTCAAACACCAGGGCATTGTTGATTGCTGGCAAAACGTTGAGATACCTGGTATTTAAACTCTAGTAAATCCAAAACTCGTCTGAAATTCATGAAACTTGGCATGCTATCATGGAGCGGCATCAACATGTTGTGGTGAAAATTTTGTCCCATTTGGGGCAGGCTTGGGTATGAGCTGCTCACAAACCAGAGGTTCTCACAACAAGCATGATGGTTTCGATAGGGAACGTACCACCTTTGGGGATGAGACGATATCCATTGCCTCTTATTGCTTTCAAAAAATTTCTAGTGTCAACATAGAACAACAGGAGTATTGTGTTCAATCTTGGGCTTCGTTTGGCCTTTTTTATACATTAACTGGGTTTTCTAGGCATTTTATGTGCATAACTCAAATTACAAGCACATGCTCCAATGCACCAAAGTTGGTTGAAAAATAAAATGTGTGTTCTTGGGTGAATTTCTAGGACCCATGCAAGAGATGGGAATGAATTTCAAACACCAGGGCACTATTGTTGCCGGCAAAACATTGAGATGCCTGGTTTTTAAATTATAGTAAATCCAGAACTCGTCTGAAATTCATGAAACTTGGCATGCCATCATGGAGCGGCATCAACATGCCATGGTGAAAATTTTATCCCATTTGGAGCAGGTTTGGGTGTCGGGGAAACGACACCTATGGAATCACTGGAATCCCTTCTACAGTTGGCGGGCGCGGGGTTGTGAGAAGAGCAGGTCTAACAGGAAGCACACGGATCGTTTACCCAGGTTCGGGCTGCGAGGATGCGTAATACCCTAGTCCTGCTTTGGTGGATTTATTGAGTGTTCTTGTGTTCTTGAGCTAGCTACGGGGTGTAACTTGCCCAAAAGAGTCGCATCCCTCTCCTGGTCGCCTCGGGCCTCCTTTTATAGGAAAAAGGGGTCGTCACAGTGGCACATGGGAGGTGGAAAGGTCTACAGTGCGCAAGCTTATCGCCCGGCGTTACAGGACAAAGTGCATTAAATGCGCTACTTAGGTGTCCATCAGCTTTATCGGGGATGGGAACGAGGCCCGTGCCGTCCGTCCCCGCCCTACCTCGCTTCGACACGCGCCCGGGCCAGCGATGCGTGCGCTGCCATGTAGGCAGGCAGGCTGCTGAGGTGGTGCGGTGGTAGGGTCTTCACGAAGATCTGCATGCCACCATACAGGTGCTTGCTGAGTCGGTGTAGAGGCTGCCCGTCGCCACGCAGGTGCCTGCCCAGCTGGTTGAGCTAGGAGCTCCTTAGGAACGGTGGTGGCATCTTGGCAGACGTGGGCCTCGCTGTGGCCCTGCTGGTGTCCTCGGCAAGGGCCTTGCCAGGGTTGAGGGAGTCCTGGACTATGAGGTCCTCGGGCGTCCGGCCTGTTATCCGTGGGCCGGACTGATGGGCTGTGAAGACATGAAGGCCGAAGGTTGTACCCGTGTCCGGATTGGATTCTACTTGGCGTGGAAGGCAAGCTTGGCAATCGACTATGTAGATTCCTTCTTATGTAACCGACTCCTTGTAACCCCAGATCTCTCCAGTGTTTATATAAACTGGAGAGCGTAGTCCGGATAGATATACTCATTACCATATTCACATAGGCTAGACTTCTAGGGTTTAGCCATTACGATCTCGTGGTAGATCAACTCTTGTAACACTCATAATCATCTAGATCAATCAAGCAGGAAGTAGGGTATTACCTCCATAGAGAGGGCCCGAACCTGAGTAAACATGGTGTCCCCCGTCTCCTGCTACCATCGATCCTAGACGCACTGTTCAGGACCCCCTACCCGAGATCCGCCTGTTTTGACACCGACATTGGTGCTTTCATTGAGAGTTCCACTATGCCGTCGGAAAAGGGCTCGATGGCCCCTTCGATCATCAGTAATGACGTTGTCCAGGGAGAAACCTTCCTCCCCGGACAGATCTTCGTATTCGGCGGCTTCGTTCTATGGGCCAACTTGCTTGGCCATCTGGAGCAGATCGATAGCTACGCCCCTGGCCATCAGGTCAGATTCGGAAGCTTGAACTACATTGCGGACGTCCCTGGGGACTTGATCTTCGATGGATTCGAGCCCGCGGCAACCGCTCCCTGTCGCCTCGATGAAAATGACTTAAACCTATCATCGGGCCGCATCCAGGAGATAGCTCCTGTAGCAGCTCTGGCCTTAGATCCGGAGCAGATCAAGTCGTCCGAAGATGGGAAGCTCAACCCCATCACGGGGGCTACCGATTCTGCGGTGTTGGAGGTGCACGCAGATTCCACTTCATACGATATCTGCATCAGGAACCCCGGACTCGTCTCCGATGTCGAGTTCCGAACCCTGCGAGCCCGCGGATACCGAACTCGATCGGTTATCGATCTTCAAGTTCAGCACTGCAGATGTCTTCCAACACTCACCCATGGGCGACCTACTAAACTCACTAAAAAACCTATCCCTGGCAGATGACTCGTCACCGAACTATGTTCGGTTCGAACTTACGGCCGATGGTGGAGAATCTTGCTTCCCACCCGCCACCCACTTCATAGCCACTGTTGAAGACCCAACCAACATGCCTAACCCCCGCTCCAAAGACATCGACGGTATGGACGACGATGAGGGGCAAGGCCAGAGCTTACTACCCGCTAGACACGGGATGACCACTTCCTGGTATGACGTGTGTATGATAGACACACCTTATGACGCTCTCGACGATGGCAAGGAGGATCCAGTCAAGGATAAACCTCCTAGTACACAGTCCGAACACCGGCGCCCATGGCGCCACTCTAAGTCACATCGCTCAAGAGAAAACACTGCTAGCACCAGAAAAGACAACACTCCGGACAATGAAGAGCCTGTTGAGGTAGAATCCGAACAGGAGGAACAGGAAAGCGGGCAAGGCAGCCCTGATGAACAGGCAACATATGGAGACTCAGAGGACATCAATTATCTCCCACTCTCCGAGGAAGAGGAGATCGTCGGGAACGAGGATTTTATCGTGCCTAAGGAACCTCTCGACTAGGAGCGCTTTAAACGCCGACTTATAGCCACAGCAAGGAGCCTAAGGAAGAAGCAGCTGCAGCTTCAAGCAAGCCAAGATTCACTCAATGACAGATGGACCGAGGTCCACGCCACCGAAGAATACGGCCTTAGCGGCCTAGACAAATGCCAACCCAAGAGTAGGTGGCTCCCTCAATACGATGGCAGGGCGATGGATCCCACACTACCATCGAATAAAGCAGTGGGTCGACCACAGTTCAGTCCGGACAAAGCAGAAGGCCAAGCAGAGCACCATACCAACCCATCTGGCCGTCCAAGCAAGAATAAAGCAGCTCGGGGGAACACTGACGACATCCAACAAGACCTGGAGGGTAGAATAGGACACACAAAATCGACTCCCAGATCGCGGGGACATGCCCCGACCAGTGACGACGGTTATCTATTCGGACACAACATACCCGATCATGCCCGGTCCAAAAACCATAAGTGGAGTCCGCCGGAGGTGCTTCATAGTGTGGCCCAACATAGAGGAGCCGCACACCCTCTTTGCTTCACTGACGAGGTAATGGAGCATGAATTCCCAAACGGGTTTAAACCCATTAACATCAAATCATACTATGGAACAACAGATCTCGCGGTATCGATTGAGGATTACCTCGTCCATATTCACATGGCTCGCGGAGACGACCTTGATGCCATTAAATACCTACCTCTCAAGCTCAAAGGGCCAGCTCGGTACTCGCTAAATAGTTTGCCAGAAAATTCTATTGGCAACTGGGATGATTTGGAAGACGCCTTTCGGGAAAACTTCCAAGGAACATATGTCCGGCCACCAGATGCCGATGACTTGAGTCAAATTGTCCAGGAGCCCGGTGAGTCAGCCATGCAGCTCTGGACTAGGTTCTTAGTCAAACCAAATTGTCAACTGTCCGGATGCGGAAGCCCTTGCGGCCTTCAAACATAGCGTCCGGGATGAATGGCTAGCGCGTCACCTCGGCCAGGAAGGACCTAAATCCACGACAGCCCTTACCGCTCTAATGACTCGCTTTTGCGTGGGAGAAAACAACTAGCTCGCCCGTAAAAGCAACAACGCCAGCGACCCTGGCACTTCTGAAATCTGAGACAACAAAGGCAAGCCACGACGAACCGATCACAACAGTTGCAATAATAATGAAATATTATGCGACACAGCGGTCAATGCCGGATTTCACAATCTGAAACCCAGTCAATGGAAGAAGCCATTAAAGGCAAACCAGGATGGACCATCCACCCTTGACAGGATATTGGACCGACCTTGGCAGACTCACAGTCACCCTAATAAGCCAGCCAATCATACCAACAGAAACTGTTGGGTCTTCAAGAAGGCAGGCAAGCTTAATGCCGAGAACAAGGGGAGGAGGCCACCAGGCGATAAATACGATGGAGCGGCTCGCTAGCCGAACACCAGGGGCCAGAAACAGTTTCCCTCTGAAGTTCGACCACTCTGGGAACGGAAATAGCAGTTCGGCTTCCTCCACCCACCCACTATACTGGCAAGATTTACACCACGCGTACATCACTACACGCTCAAGATACCATGGGCGTCAGCGGAAGCGCAATACGGACAACCCTGCAAGCATTCCCGTAACATTTTTTATCTGTTTTCCTTACTTTTCTTTATTATCTCTTAAAAAACAGGTGACCATCACGACAGCATCTACATCGGATCCGTACACTCACCTAAGGGGCCACTTCCGTTAAGGATTCCCCCTCCCCGAGGACGGGCGGATGTGCGACAGGAGGTCCAAAATAAGATTTTGTAGACCGCACTCTTTATTTTGAGCCTGTACTATGCCCTTTTCTCCGTTCCCAACCCCGAGCATGTCAAATAGCCGGGTTGTGGTTTTTACTCTTTATATATATTTATCATTGGCATATTGCTCCGCTCCGAGTAAACTTTATCCGAACTAATCTTCCATGCTCTTTCTACAATGAGTCCGGCCGTAACGGCTGCCTTACAAGATGCACCCTGGCATAACTTGTCAGGGGCTCGATATGGGAACAAATGAGTCGTCAGTAAAAGTCCGAACAACTCTATAGGGTACTTCGGCGTCGCAAGTTTGGCCTTATATGCATCAGCTCCGAATCATTGTCTTTGGTCAATAGTTGGGTTGCCCGGCTAATGTGCTTGCTACCTTACGTTCTGCTCAACCGGCTAGGGTAGTAAAGGGAGAACTACTGTGATTGTGCCCTGACCTAAACCGGATGAGCACCTCAGTAGAGAAAGCTGAAAACTAACTGTCATGATGCGGCGAGAGTTGGTCAACCACTTGACGACTTATTCGAATCTTTAGCGATTCTCCGTGTCACACGAAGGATCTTTTTTTGATCAAAATATGTAAGGCACCATATTATAATCCGTCGTATACATACCAGGGGCTATGTCGTAGCCCAACGATAAAACTCCTATAGTCAAATTGCCTGGTTCGCTGCATTGTCACCTCCTTTATGGACCAAGACGTTGGATAAAGAGTGATTAAATGCTTTTCTGAACACCCCCGTACTTCCTACGAGGGGGCTGAAGCCGACGACTGGAAAACTCTCAGATTATACTAAAACGGCCGCACAGGAGGAATTCAAGCTCTTGAGCAAAATATAAAAATAGATTAACTATAAAGTTGTCTGTTACAACCCTTATACACATCACTCGAACATTATGTCTTTCGAGCATTGACCCTCTATCAAGCGGGCGGCCTCTATGACGTCTTCAAAATAGTGCTCCAGCTCACAACGGTCCTTGCCCTTGGGTGGACTCCTCGGTGCAACATCAATGGCCTTCATCATTCCCCAGAACATTTTGACTCGGGCAAAGGCCATCCGTGCACCCTCAATACACGCCGACCGCTTCACAGTGTCGATATGTGGCACCGCATCAACAAGCCGCTTCACCAGGCCGAAATAACTACTCGGAACAAGATCAGTCGGCCACAACAGGACTATGATGTTCTTCATGGCAGCGCCGGATATCCTATGCAGCTCGTCCCACTGGGACATCTGTTCATTCAGCAACAGAGGGCGCTTCGACGCGCCGAATTGTGACCAAAAAAGCCTCTCTGTTGCATACCCCTCTTGTGTGTGGTAAAACTGCACCGCATCGGAAGAACTCTTCGGTAAGTCCAAAAATTTGTCCGGAGAACTCCATACTTGGTTAAGCTGATAATAGTTCGGATCGCCGAACTTAGTCTGTAGCAAAAAGGGCTTGCCAGCCGCAATCTCACCAGCTTGCCGGATCTCCTCACGGGCCGCTCTGGATTCAGACCGCGCTTCTCTCGCCTCTCGTAAGGCCTTGTCAAGTTCAACCGTTTTGCCTTTATTTTCCTTCTCAAGAAGTTTACAGCGGCTAGCCGCATTCTCTAATTCGTGCGCCATGGTGGACATCTTCTCGTTGTCTTGGCGCCATGTAGCTTGTTCGGCTTTGAACTCAGTCGATGCCTTTCCGGCAGTCGCATTACTAAACCGGGCCTGCTCCTTGGCCCGGGCTAGCTCCGCCCAAAGGGCCTCCACGGCGACAGCACCATCCGCATTCATGCACATTTCATATAAAACTCTTTTTAGAGTCAGGCTTAAATTACAAGCACATTGGTGTAAGGAATGCTTGAAATATATACCTTGTGAGTCGTCAAGACGCCTGTTGATCAATGCAATGTCATCCTCCGCAATATCCAGCTTTCGCTGCAGTTCGGCCACTTCCAAATTTCGGGTAGCCGCAGGAGGGGAGGCAGCCTGTATTCCAAGTAAAATCAAGGTTAGTACCTTAGCATATCTTTTCGATCCTATGATCACTTCCTTTGGAAGGCAATCCAAGTCTTAGTGGCTACTGCATACACAACAGGTACATTCTGTCAATAAAATTCCATTGGCAAAATTACATCACAAACCTCAAAACCCCTTAGGAGGCTCGTGAAGGCCTTGTTCAACCCGCTCTTCGTGGGTAGAACCTTTTTTACCACTGTAACCATCAAAGCATGGTTTTCCTCCGAAACGGACGCTTGTCGCAGCATGTCCGTCAGCATTTCCGGCGCTTCTGGATCTTTGGAAACCGCCGCCGGAGTACGGCATTCCTTTAAAAGAATCCGCCCACTCGCCTCCAGAATCATCTCCGGCTGTAAACCGGATAGTGCGGGGCCGTCATGCTTGATTCCCGAACCCTGAGTGACAGAGGCACCACCTTCGGGTAATGCCTTCTTTGTTTCCTGCACTACTTGTCGACCGGGAGGAGCCCTCGGGATGATACCTCAGAATCATCCGCCCTGTTGGGCGATGAGGCCGGAGAAGGCGTGTCACTCTCCATCATCTCTGGAAGAAGGTCTCCCGAGGAGGAGGACGATTGGGAAACACCAGGCGTTAACCTGCGAGGACGTACGTATATCGGAGGATTACTTCAATAATGAGAAAGGAATGAGGTTTATCCTCATCATAAAGCTCCACGTCAACATCGCTTGCCCGGCCCAAGCCACCCGTCGATGGCGTTTCCCTTTCTTGGAACGTTTCCCCTCCTAATCTTCAGAAGCGCCCCTCTTTTTGCCATGGAGGGCTTTCTCTGCACCTTTGCCCTCGGGCAAGAGGGTTTCAGTTTCCCCGAACACAACGTCTAATTTATCCTTGGGGCAGAGACCACCTCCGACCTCCCTATTCTCGCCCTCCTCCGCAGACACCTGGTACGGTGTCGGAGTCAGCATCCTCGTTTGCAAGGCGTTCGCAGAGTCTTCGGGAAGGGGCGCCGGACACCAGATCAACACCGCTTTCTTTATCCAGTCATGTGAAGGGACGGATTGTTAAATATCTTACCAAGAGATACTCGAATAGAGGGTATGCGGAGATTGAATACTTACCGAAGTGTATGGATGATTGCAGTCGAGGCCAACAACTTCGGTGGTGTCCGGCCATTGCTCCCGCTCCCCGAAATATAATTTCCACATTCCTTCGTGCGTAGTGCCGAAGAAGTGTTGAAGAGTCTGCAGCCCTTGTGGATTAAACTGCCACATATGGAGAGGCCTCCGCTAACACGGCAGGGTCCGGTGAACTAGCATTACTTGAACAACATTCACAAGATCGATGCCCCTCTCGGTAAGGCTTCAGATGCGACTTTTCAAAGTCTCCACTTCATTGACGGATGCCCAGTCCAATCCCTTATTGATCCACGAAGCAAGCTGAATTGGAGGGCCGGGTCGGAACGCAGGCACATCCGCCCACCTGGAGCCATGCGGCTCGTTGATAATGTTAGCACCCCGATTCCAAGTCACATTGACCTAGCCGGTAACACCTCATATCACTTTGCGGCCTCACGCACGGTATTCCCACGGTGTCGCCTTACCATGGCCCGGGACCGTTTGCGACTTTTGGCTCACGTACATGATAGTGTCGCTAGCATCCACATGACAGAGAACCCGGGCCGACATGGCTAGTCGTGAACCCAAAGCGGCGCTAACCCATGGGGACAGGCATACATGAATCACATCGAGCATGTCGGTCATCAACGTATGAATTTGGGCTGTAGCACTGGGCTAATAGGACTCCGGTATCCCGGGCTGTAGCAGGCTAGGTAGGACTCCCAATATCACCGCGTGACATTTCCCGAAGGGATGTACATAGGAACAAAGTGAAACACATGCCGGCCAGTCAAGTGTCCAAAGCAGTAGTCTTTGGGCTAGCGAGGACTCGGTGAACCGGGTTGTAGCGGACTACTATCGCTTAGGAAGCACTAGACTACGTTTCCCCATATGAGAGGCTGCCAAGGATAAACAACTAGATTGTCAGATCCCACTCATACCAAGCATTTCAATCATACACACAATATGCCCGATATGAGTACATACAACATGGCATCACAACAAAACTCTACAACTCAAAGTTCTTTTTTTAGGAGGCTCCGAGGAGCCATACATAACATATCCATGCAGATAGGGGTCACATGACCCAACACTCAAGTCATACTAACATACAAGCACATGCAGAAGCAAACTAGTCTGAGTACAGACTCTAAAAAGAAAGAAAGCTTGATGAAGCCCTTCTATCTATAGTGGCCCTTCACAAGCCTTGGATCACCACCTGGGTGGCTAGTTCACTCGTCGACGTCAAGGTCTACATAAAACCCATCGGAGGGGGCGGTGTTGTCGTCTGAAAACATTAATTAAGCAAACATGAGTACGGGGGTACTCAGCAAGTCTTACAACAGAAACCTATTATACATGCACATTCTCAAGAAGATAGTGGAGTTATTGCAGCAAGCTAGCTTTGACTCTTGGCTAAGCTATCCTACGTGACACCACTTGAAAAGCATTTGTCGCACATGAGTCCACTAATCACCATCACAATACTCCACCGTGGATTCTCTCTCGTCAACCCACGAGAGGGCCATCCGCGGTACTCACACTTGTCTTGAGGCTTTTAGTAGTATCCATTTACTTGTCTATGAACTGCATAGGCAACCAAGTAGTCCTTTACCGCGGACGCGACTATTCGAATAGTTTTATACCCTGCAGGGGTGTACTTCGTCACACATGTTTCCACCACTTAGCGTCTGCACACGACATGTGCTCGGCAGACTTCAAGCGAAAGCCGACGTGGGTGTAGACCACGACCTAACCAACCACACAAGTCTCTAATCCAGGTTTATCACCTACTCGGGTTCCATCCGCAGGGAGTCCGGCCGAGGTTTCCACTAACGGCCCCGAACGATGTGTGCAGGGTTCCCGAGACACCAAACGGGCGAATCGGTACACCGTGCACGCGTGCCTACCGCAACACAGCCACCCCTAAGGTCAGCGCTGCATGCGCCCCGCATACTACAAACACCGAAACTACTTGCAACTCACGGACAGAGGACGAGAGGGAATTGATAAGTCGGCGGGGTCATATTTCAGGCCCAACGTGTGGTAGTAGCTGATATTAAATCACACATACAGATCTCAGTTCTTAGGGACGGCCTCAATGAAACAACCCACCATGTACTCCTACATGGCCTCTCATCGATTCCTTTACCAAAACATATTCAACACTTTCACTCTAGAACCCGACACAACCTTTCACTCCAGTTCATCATCCGGATGAGCCAGACCTGACACAACTCTAAGCATAGCAATCATAGCAAGGTAGGATTCACAAACATGGCTCAATCAACTCCTACACATGCTAGTGGGTTTCATCTAGTTACTGTGGCAATGACATGTCATGCAAAGGAAGTGGGTTCAACAACCTCAGCACACAACAGTTTGAATCGCGTTGTCTTAATGTAGTAAACAAGAGCAGAAGCGAGAACATGGGTTTGTATCGGAATGATCAATGGGTTGCTTGCCTGATGTAGTGGTAGTAGGATACCGCCTTATTTGACGGATATTCGGGGTTATCCTCGGAGGCAGAACCTATCACGAAAGACACACCGAACATAAACAACACACGACAATATGCAACAATATGATGCATGCTATGACATGGCAATATGAATGTGTGTTGACCTAATGCAAGCTAGAACAGAAAGGAATGAACTCATTGGAATCAAAGATTCAAATGTTAGCTCATTTAACATAGCCATAAAGGTGCATTATCTTATTCTGCTTAAACAGCAAGGTTAACTTGTTCTGTCATGCATGAAACCATTATCAATGGATAGATTTAATTTTTCTGATCAAAATTCATATATAAAACTTTGCATTTGGAGTTACAGATTAATTTCTATGATTTTTTGAAATTTGCAACAATTTCTGGCATTTCCTGTGTACAAATAAAACCAGAAATTAATTATTGCGCCAGCAGTGCGTCAGAGTGACGTCAAGGGTCAACGGGGGTGTCCAGGTCAACCTGACCAGTGGGTCCCGCATGTCAGTAGCTAATTACACTAACTAATTTTGATTAAACCTAAACTAGATTAATTAGCAGAGGGCCCCACCTAGTCAACTATGTCAGCGGGGTCAAACCCGCCGGTCAGCGGGTCAAAGCCTGCCGGCGTTTAGCCACCGGCGAGGCCAGACGCGGCGGCGTGCTGCGGGATTTGCCCACAGGGCTCCATTTGCTACGCGGAGAGCAGCTACGGGCAGCTGGTGCTCGCCCGCATCCAGCCGTGGTGATGGCTTGGTCGGGGAGTGGCCGGAGCATCGCCGACGACGAGTTTGGCAGAGGCCGAAGCTCGGGCCAGCTCGTGCGCGTGGCTGAAGTGGCTTGGCGGTGTGGCGCTAGCACCTACAGCCTCTACGTGGCGCGAGGAGTGTGAAAGGCACAAGCCCGTGACCAAATGGTCACGGGAGCAGCGCCGGTGACGTGGTCAGGCGGCGGCGCGTTCGGGCACAAGAGACGCGGCGTCTACGGTATTCTAGGGGCGAAACAAAAAGCACGGGGAGGTTCGGCAGCTCACGAGAAGCCGCGAGGATGGTCAGCGTGCTCGGGGAAGGCTCGGTGCGGTCGTAACGATGGTGGCGATCTGGGCGGCCGAGGTTGAAGACGATGGCGGCGAGGATGATGCAGGGCTCCGGCGTCGTGCGGCTTGGCTGGTCGGCGTGGTCGCAACGACGAACCATCCGGACACGGTGAGAGGGCGCGGGGACGGCGTTGGACGCGGCTGTGGGGAGCGACGGCGACGGTGACGTCTCGGGCGACGTCGGGGAGGGCGAGAGAGAGGAGCCAGAGGGAAGAGCGAGTGTCTGCGAGGTCGTACAGCAATCAATATTAGCGTAATGGGCTGACATCCAGTCCATACCCAAGATGATGTTTATGTCCGAGGACTTGAGAGCTATTAGAGATGCAAGGAAGACTAATCTGTCGACAAGGATTTCATTTCCATGGCTGATTTTAGAGGTTTGCCACTTAGATGCAGGAGTTTGAATTACCATGGAGGTGTGCATGTCACAGAATGTGGTGTTGTGCAATCGAGCATAGCTCTCAGAAATAAATGAATGAGATGCTCCAGTATCAAAAAGAACAGTTGTCGGATGGCAATTAACAAGGAGCGTACCGAGAACGACGTTGGGATCCTCATGGGTTTCCTTAGCTGAAACGTAGTTGATGTGGCCACGAGCAGTGGCAGCTGGTTTGGCGTAGAGCACCTTCCCTGTTGGCTTACCACGGCCAACAGACTTCCCGATCTGACTGGGGTTGTTCTGGGGACACTCACGGATGTAATGACCCGTCTCTCCACACTTGAAACAGGTTATCACTTTGGGACATGGAGCAGCATTAGCAGCGGAGCCACCATAGGCCTTGGGCGGTGCAAACTGCTGGTTGGGGCGGGGCGCCTCAAAGGATGGCCTCGGAGTGAATCTGGGTGGCAGAGCGGTGCTTGGAGTCCAGACCCGGCGCTTCTGAGATCCAGAGCCAGATGAAGAACCAAAGTCACGGGAGTTCTTGCGTGAAGCTTCAAAGTCAGACTATCTAGTTTCAGCACCGATAGCCTTGTTGACTAACTTCTGGAAGGAGGTGCACTCGTGCAGACGAAGATCACGGCGAAGCTCGGGGCTAAGTCCCTTGTGGAACCTTGCCTGCGTCTTGGCGTCGGTGGATACCTCTTCAGGAGCATAACGTGCTAGATTACCAAACTTCATGTTGTATGCATCCACGGTGAGTCTACCCACAGGTGAAATTGCAGAACTCTTCCCTCTTATGATCCATGAGACCTTCCGGAATGTGATGCTCACGGAAAGCCGCACTGAACTCAGCCTAGGTAGTGATTTGGCCAACCGGGCGCATAGCCTCGAAATTCTCCCACCAAAGGCTACCAGGGCCTTCGAGGTGGTAGGAAGCAAAGGTAAGCTTATCAGCTTCAGCCACGTTGGCAGAACGTAGCTTGTGGGTGATGCTGCGAAGCCAGTCATCCGCACCGAGAGGCTCAACGGAATGTTTGAACTTCGGTGGGTACAGCTTGACAAAGTCATTGAGTGACACCAGGTCATTCCTTGGCTGGCATGCGGTATTCTGCTCAATCCGCTCCAGCAAGCGATTGGTCTCACGCTTGTTGCGTTCTTCCTCCATCATAACTTCGGCCAGAGAAGGCGTTTGAGGCAGATTTACATTCCTAGCTGCGCTGGCTTCTCCCTGCTCCGGAGCAGCAGGGTTGTTGCGGGTGTTGACCATCCTAAGAAACAAAACAACGGTTTAAACAAGGATGGCAAAGTTGGCAAGGAAGTGCGGAATGTAATGGATAACACGGAATGCAAAGATGTTCATCCATATGACATGGTAATATAGAAACTGCCATATATATACCAACGGTCATACACACTATTCATAGTTTAGTACAAGCCCGGGTAGAGTACAACTACAATGAAAGACGTTACATCTCATCGGAAGCATTCCAAACTCCTATACATTATTTTTCTACACTTCCGGAATTAATATACACTAAGTCATATTCCACAGGTCACGCAGGATGGTGGGAATACAACTATTACAATACTAGAGATACTACTACTAACTCAGACAGCTCCGTAGTAGTCCTCATAGAAGTCACCTCCATAGCCTGGAAGCTCAACATGATTATCAGGAAACAGACGGTCCCGAGGAGCTTGTGGACCATAGGGGCGAGGATGAGGTCTTGGACCAACAAACGGTGGCCTGCGGGGACCACGGGGTGGGGTGATGCCTCCCACATCACGCCAATCCATCATGCCTGGCAGAGCAGATCTCACAGGATACAGATCCCTTGTATCCATACATCCAGCTTGCACAGCCGGTGCAAACCGAGTCAAAGTGGCCCAATGATCGGTACGGGTGTTGAAAAGCTCCATTCTCAAGGCCCGATTCTCTCGGTCCTTATCCTCGAGCATCTCAGTAGTGGTGCGGGTTAGTGAGTCCTCCTGACTAGAATCAGCATAGATGGCCTGAAGATACCCTTGCGCCCCTGAGAGTGAAGCTGGCATATAACGGAAGTCGGTGTTCCGAAGCAGGCCAGTCCTGACTCGCATGATGGTCATCATAGAGTATGCAGCATCCTACACAGCCATCTCAATAGTGACCCCGATTCCATAGGAGTGGTGAAGAGGCTCAGTCGATCCAGGATATGAAGGAAATATCCTGACAGTGCAGAGGTATTGGCTTTGAGTAATACTCGGAATTGCTCTTCGACGGTGTATTCGGGATACCAACGGTAACCCGTCTCAATCATAACCCGGACTAACATAGCCGTATGACAGGGCACATCGATGCACCTGGTCAGACGAACCACTTGGTTTTGAGCAGGAGTGGCCATCTGAAAGCACAACCACAATGCAAAGACATTAGAATTTCAAGGGAAAATCGGACAGCATAACATCTGTAAATGCTCAAGAGCAGATTTGAGACACTCAAAATCAGATTGCAAATCCACTCAACAACATCATATCAAGGTTCCGGTTCAACTGATAACATACTAAAAGTAGTAGAAACTGAACTGAGGCTGTAACCAACAATCCTATAAGTTACTACGGATTAGTAACACGTGAACCTGATAGAGAGAAGAGAGCCTAGTCCTATACCCATGTAGAATGAGAAGAGGATAACTCAGATCAGAGGGCATAAGGTAAAGGAGTAAAAAGAGCCTTACGTCCCTCCCACAATCAATTCCCCTACATATAACTAAAGCATTTCTAGACTCGACATCGACCAGTTTGGCTTAGCGAACCTACAGGCAGTCCGGCTCTGATGCCAACGCTGTCGGGACCCCGATTCCAAGTCACATAGACCCAGCCGGTAACATCTCATATCACTTTGCGCCCTCACGCACGGTATTCCCACGGTGTCGCCTTACCATGGCCGGGACCATTTTGCGACTTTTGGCTCACGTATATGATAGTGTCGCTAGCATCCACATGACAGAGAACCGGGCCGACATGGCTAGTCGTGAACCCAAAGCGGCGCTAACCCATGGGGACGAGCATACATGAATCACATCGAGCATGTCGGTCATAAGCGTATGAATTCGAGGCTGTAGCACTTTGGGCTATGAGGACTCCGGTATCCCGGGCTGTGAGCTAAGCGAGGACTCGAATATCACCACGTGACATTTCCCGAAGGAGACAGACATAAGGCAAAGTGCAACACATGCCCGGCCAGTCAAGTGTCCAAAGCAGTAGTCTTTGGGCTAGCAGGACTCCGGTGAACCGGCATGGCGGACTACTATCGCTAGGAAGCACTAGACTACATTTCCCCATATGAGAGGCTGCCAAGGATAAACAACTAGATTGTCGGATCCCACTCATACCAAGCATTTCAATCATACACACAATATGCCCGATATGAGTACATACTACATGACATCACAACAAAACTCTACAACTCAAAGTACTTTATTTAGGAGGCTCCGAGGAGCCATACATAACATATCCATACAGATAGGGGTCACATGACCCAACACTCAAGTCATACAAACATACAAGCACATGCGGAAGCAAACTATTCTGAGTACAGACTCTAAAAAGAAAGAAAGCTTGATGAAGCCCTTCTATCTACAAAGGGCCCTTCACAAGCCTTGGATCACCACACAGGTGGCTAGTTCACCCGTCGGCGTCAAGGTCTACATAAAACCCATCGAGGGGGCGGTGTTGTCGTCTGAAAACATTAATTAAGCAAACATGAGTGCAGGGGTACTCAAGCAAGTCTTACAATGAAACCTATTATACATGCACATTCTCAAGAAGGTAGTGGATTTATTGCAGCAAGCAAGCTTTGACTCTTGGCTAAGCTATCCTACGTGACACCACTTGAAAAGCATTTGTCGCACACGAGTCCACTAATCACCATCACAATACTCCACCGTGGAATCTCTCTCGTCAAACCACGAGAGGGCCATCCGCGGTACTCACACTTGTCTTGAGGCTTTTAGTAGTATCCATTTACTTGTCTATGAACTGCATAGGCGACCAAGTAGTCCTTTACATGACGCAGCTATTCGAATAGTTTTATACCCTGCAGGGTGTACTTTGTCACACATGTTTCCACCACTTAAGCGTCGCACACGACATGTGCTCGGACTTCAAGCGAAAAGGCGTGGGTGTAGACCATGACCTAACCAACCACACAAGTCTCTAATCCAGGTTTATCGCCTATTCGGGTTCCATCCGCAGGGAGTCCGGCCGAGGTTTCCACTAACGGCCCGAACGATGTGTGCAGGGTTCCCGAGACACCAAACGGGCGAATAGGTACACCGTGCCACGTGCCTACCGCAACACAGCCCACCCCTAAGGTCAGCGCTGCGTGCTTGACATACTACAAACACCAGAAACTACATGCAACTCCTGGACAGAGGACGAGAGGGGTCAGTAAGTCGAGCGGGGTCATATTTCAGGGCCCAACGTTTGGTAGTAGCTGATCTTAAGTCACACATACAGATCTCAGTTCTTAGGGACGGCCTCAATGAAACAACCCACCATGTACTCCTACATGGCCTCTCATCGATTCCTTTACCAAAACATATTCAACACTTTCACTCTCGAACCCGACACAACCTTTCACTCCAGTTCATCATCCTGATGAGCCGACACTGACACAACTCTAAGCATAGCAAGCATAGCATGGTAGGATTCACAAACATGGCTCAATCAACTCCTACACATGCTAGTGGGTTTCATCTGAATTCTTGTGGCAATGTGGTCATGCAAAGGAAGTGGGTTCAACTACCGCATGCACACAACAGTTTGAATCACGTTGTCTTAATGCGATAAACAAGAGCAGAAGCGAGAACATGGGTTTGTATCGGAATGATCAATGGGTTGCTTGCACGATGTAGTGGTAGTAGGATACCTGCCCTTGACGGATATTCGGGGTTATCCTCGGAGGCAGAACCTATCACGAAAGACACACCGAACAAAAACAACACATGACAATATGCAACAATATGATGCATGCTATGACATGGCAACATGAATGTGTGTTGGCCTAATGCAAGCTAGAACAGAAAGGAATGAACTCATTTGAATCAAAGATTCAAATGTTAGCTCATTTAACATAGCCATAAAGGTGCATTATCTTATTCTGCTTAAACATCAAGGTTAACTTGTTCTATCATGCATGAAACAATTACCAATGGATAGATTGAATTTTTCTGATCAAAATTCATATATAAAACTTTGAATTTGGAGTTACAGATTAATTTCTATGATTTTTTGAAGTTTGCAACAATTTCTGGCATTTCCCGTGTACAAATAAAACTAGAAATTAATTATTGCGCCAGCAGTGCGTCAGAGTGACGTCAGGGGTCAACAGGGGCGTCCAGGTCAACCTGACCAGTGGGTCCCGCATGTCAGTAGCTAATTACACTAACTAATTTTGATTAAACCTAAACTAGGTTAATTAGCAGAGGGCCCCACCTAGCCAACTATGTCGTGAGGTCAAACCCGCCCGGTCGTGAGTCAAAGCCTGCGGCGTTTAGCCGCCCGGCCGAGGCAGACGCGGCGTCTTTGTGGGATTTGCCTGTGGCTCCATTTGCTACGCGGAGAGCAGCTACGGGCAGCTGGTGCTCGCCCGCATCCAGCCGTGGTGATTGCTTGGTCGGGGAGTGGCCGGAGAATCGCCGGTGACGTGTTTGGCGGAGGCCGAAGCTCGGGCCAGCTCGTGCGTGTGGCTGCAGTGGCCTAGGCGGTGTGGCGCTAGCACCTACAGCCTCTACGTGGCGCGAGGAGTGTGACGGGCACAAGCCCGTGACCAAGTGGTCACCGGAGCAGCGACGACGACGTGGTCAGGCGGCGGCGCGTTCGGGCACAAGAGACGCAGCGTCTACGGTATTCTAGGGGCGAAACAGAAAGCACGGGGAGGTTCAGCAGCTCACAGAGAAGCCGCAGGGATGGTCAGCGTGCTCGGGGAAGGCTCGGTGCGGTCGGAACGGCGACGGCGATCTGGGCGGCCCGAGGTTGAAGACGACGGCGGCGGGGATGATGCAGGGGCTCCGGCGTCGTGCGGCTTGGCTAGTCGACGTAGTCGACGACGACGAACCGTCCGGACACGGTGAGAGGGCGCGGGGACGGCGTTGGACGCGGCTGTGGCGAGCGGCGGCGACGGTGACGTCTCGGGCGACGTCGGGGAGGGCGAGAGAGAGGAGCGGAGGAAGAGCGAGTGTCTGTGAGGTCGGGAGAGAGAGAGGTTCGTCCCACGCCCGACAGCTCGACGAGGGAGCGGCGAGGCGGGGGCAACAGCGTGGCATGCATCTTTGTGCTCACCGTCGAGCAGTTGCTTGCCTACTGGCCAAGCCAAGCAGCTCATTTGGAGCGGTGGCTGGGCTGGGCGGCAGTGGGCTTTCTTGGGTGGCGCCAGGTAAGCCTTTCTCTTTTGTTTCTGTTTTTTAATTATTTCTGTAGGTTTGTTGCATTTCTAAAAATACCTAGGCAACTCCAAATTCACAAAACTGCACCTGGTCCTTAGTTGGAATATTTCCAGCATGGAACATTTTAGTTTGGGATTATTTGAGCATTTGAAATATTTTATATAATTTAAATGCCCAAATTCAAATAGCTAAAGATTTAATCCGGTGACCTTAGAGTGACCTAGCAATTTGTGCATCACTTGACGGTGGGTTAGGACCAAGGCAAAGGTGATGAACATTTTAGAAGGGCATTTCAGGTTCATTGAAAATATTTTTAGTAAACCCTAGTTGGATTCAGAGGGGTTCTGGGGGTTCTGTCTTCCCAATTTCAAATTTCTGATGAAAGGTAAACATGATGCAACACTCTAATGCAAGGACTAACTAGGATGTGACAGATATAAAACGACCCCTGATGCCATAGGTCGGAGGACTCGGCGAAAGATCCTTCAAACCAAACCGCGTTGGCAAGCTTGCCTATTATGACGTTGCCGCACTCTGCCTGCTCCTCCTCTGCCACCTGCGGCCTCACGTCAAAGGTCTTGAGCCACAAACCAAAGTGCGGAGGAGTCCGGAGGAAGGGCTCACACGCGACGATAAATGTCGAGATGAGAAGAACAGAGTCCGGGGCCAGATCATGAAAATCTAGCCCGTAGTAGAACATAAGCCCCCGGACGAAGGGGTTAAACTCAAACCCTAACCCGTGGAGGAAGTGGGACACAAATACTACCCTCTCGCTAGATTTGGGGGTGGGAATAACCTGCCCCTTTGCGGGAAGCTGATGAAGGATTTATGGGGTCAGATACCTCGCCGCGGAGCTTCGCGATATCCTCCTCCATGACAGAAGAGGCCACCCACCGGCCTGGACGGCGGGACCCGGACATTATTGGGGCTGCTGGTGATTGGAACCCGAGGGCTAGAACTCGAGGTGGCTGGGGTGGAGGAAGAAGCAAGCACAAAAGAAAAGGACGAGACCGGGTCTCTATATAAAGACCCCGAATACTGAGCATCTCCTCCCGGGTCTCGAAACTTGCCTATCCCCAAAGAGTTGTACCCAGCGGACGGCTGGATTACCCACAATTGCATTAATAAAAATCCCGTGAATAAGGAGACACGATCTCTGCTTTGAGAAGACGTGCCAGTAAAACCGCGTCCCAAGACGTGGGGCGACGAGCTAGCCAACGGCTGGAAATAATAACCGGGCAGGTGTGATACGATGTCATAAACAGTTGTCAGCAGATTGGACTCGCAGAATATTGTATTCTCTCCAATTACATATGCATGTCCGGGTATACTTGCTACATTCAAAGACTATTCCGGAGTTCGGAAGGAGGGAACCTGCCTTGCAATGCCGAAGACAAAATCTGCGCGCTTGACTCCTCGTCATTGAAGCCAGGTTCAGGAGCTACTGAGGGAGTCCTGGACTAAGGGTCCTCGAGCATCCGGCCTGTTATCCGTGGGCCGGACTGATGGCTGTGAAGATCTGAAGGCCGAAGGCTGTACCCGTGTCCGGATTGGACTCTACTTGGCGTGGAAGGCAAGCATGGAAACCAACTATGTAGATTCCTTCTTATGTAACCGATTCCATGTAACCCTAGATCTCTCCGGTGTCTATATAAACCGGAGAGCGTAGTCCGGATAGACATACTCATTACCATATTCACATAGGCTAGACTTCTAGGGCTTAGCCATTACGATCTCGTGGTAGATCAACTCTTGTAACACTCATATTCATCAAGATCAATCAAGCAGAAAGTAGGGTATTACCTCCATAGAGAGGGCGAACACAGGTAAACATCATTTCCCCGTCTCACTGCTAGCATCGATCCTACCGCCTGATTCAGGACCCCCTAACGAGATCCGCGGTTTGACACCGGCAGAGGCCCGATGTGGTGTTAAAACCGGCGGATCTCGGGTAGGGGGTCCCAAACTGCAAGGCCCCGAGGCGGATGGTAACAGGAGGCGGGGGACATGATGTTTACCTAGGTTCGGGCCCTCTCGATGGAGGTAATACCCTACTTCCTGCTTGATTGATCATGATGATATGATTATTACAAGAGTTGATCTACCACGAGATCACAGAGGCTAAACCTAGAAGCTAGCCTATGGTATGATTGTTGTTGTCCTACGGACTAAACCCTCCGGTTTATATAGACACCGGAGGGAGGTAGGGTTACACAGAATCGGTTACATGGAAGGAGATCTACATATCCTTATTGCCAAGATGTCACACCCTGATTTTCATGCCACAACACTTAAGCTAATAAATCATGATAAAATGTGGTTTGACAAAAACTTTTGAGTGTTTTGTCTTTGCTTTGATTGAATGTTTGACGGCCGTATGAAAGTGCTCTAAAAATCAAATAAATCCTCCAACTCTTATACTCCTTCTCCTTGATCCTAAAACCTTTCCCAATGATCATGCCATGTGTATAGGACATAAAAATAATTTATTACAAAAATAATTTGGCCAAATAGTATTTTCAAAAATTAGTTTTTCAAAAACCCTGAATTGAGGTTTGCCTTTGCAAGTACTTAATTAAGGGCAGTAAAAATCTTTACGAAAATATTTTTGACTCCTATTAGATATATGATACCCATAAACCACAAAAATATAATTTTAAAAGTTATTTTAATATTTTATTTAAAAGCTTTTTCTGAAGGCCAGAAATGGTCTTTAATAGGGAAAAATTATTTTATTGCTTCTAAAATATTTGACAAAATTTAGGGAAACTCATAGGACATATATTATCCATATATAAGAGTTTCAACACATGGTCATGTTCAAAATATTGGTCAAATCCCTCAAAAACCCTTTCTGGATATTTCAAGCTTTTGAAATATTTACAAAGGAAATATTCCCCAAAATTCCAAGAAAATTCTAGCATGTCGCATATGGCATGTTTGATGATCTTGACAAGTATCATGTCATGGAGAATAGTATAACCCCATGAAATCCCTCAAAACCATTTACATCGATTTTGAAGTTTGAGCAACTTTACATTGCCAAACATGTCCAAATGTTCTCAAACCTTGTGAACATGCTCAAATGGTCTAATAATTCATCTAGACCAAATGTCACAAGTTGGAGAAAACTTTATATTGATCAAAGTGCCCCAAAACCCTCTCTGACCCAGAATCAAATATGAACAAGTTTGTACTACCAACTTTCTCTCCTTGGCCTCAACGTTTGTGAGCATGTTCATATGCCCAAATGAGCATGCTAAACCAAGTGGCGCGTCAAGGGGAAGTGTTATGCCCAACTAGATCTACACAAGTCCATTTCTGCTCATTTCTAGGGTTTACCAAAGTTGCATTGGACAACTCCTCTAAATGAGCTCATACTCCTTGAACCTTGATGTTTTGTCATTACAAAGGCCCCTGCCAAATGGCACATCAAGAGGATTAGTGAAACTACCCAAAGCACTAATCAAACACCTTCTGCATTTCTACTAAAAGCCCTGTTTGGACCCCTTCCTCTAATCTATTTGAGCTCCCCTCTTAAGCACACCTTCCCCTAACATCTATACACCGGTGGTAATTAGCACAAAGTAATGCCCAATGATCTAGGGAGGAATTCATCATTTTCTATTCTGGACAGCCCAGTTGCACACTTCTTCTTCCTCTCTCATCACCCCAGTGGCCATCCAGAGCATCCAAAGCTCCTCCCCACTTGTTTACTCCCCCCTAGAGCTGCTGGACACTATTGGCCACGCCCAAGGCGCCAAAACAATGGCCATGCCGGCCAAAGACATGCTCTAGAGCGCGCTACAATGCGCCCTAGCACTGTAGTCGCCCTCTGCCTGAGCCACCGGATCACCTAGGGCCTCCCCCTCGTGTCCCCCGAGGTCACCTCGACGTCCAGTACACGGCACGCTGACGGCCCCCTCCATAACCTCTCTCCTTTCCCCTCTCTAAGCTCGCCCGAGCGCGTCCGTGGACGCCACCCACGGTGCACCGCAGCCTCGCCCATTTTAAGCCACCCCGACCCTCTCTCTCGTCTGGGTTCGAACCTCCTCTCTCCCGTGCACCTCTCGGACACTCCCTCTCTCCCCTACGTGCTCTCCTGCCCCCTCCAAGGCCGGGTCGCCGTCGACGTGCCCCCGGACCAACCCAGGCCCCCATTGCTTCCCCGCTCCCACTGAACGCTCGAGACGACACCCAGGGCACCAAGGATCCTCCCCCGCACACCAGGCCCTCCTCCCCCGTGCTTTCCCTGCCCTACCCGAGTCTCGCCCGAGCACCGTCCACCGTGGCCGTGGCCCCACTCGCCTTCGTCCTCCGTTGGGCGTCTTGTGAGGGAGCGGGCGCACGATCCCAGGCTCGCCCGGTCTGCCGGCACCCGCAGCAGCGCCCACAGTCGCCGGGGCAAGCTCGGCCTCGCCCCCTCATTCTGCAGCACGGGAGGCCGTGCGAGGAAGAAGAAGGCCGGTCGGTGGACCGGCGACCCCACCGGTCAGCCTCTGCCGACGTGTCCAGCCGGACCCACTCGGGTTAAGTGGAGGCGGGATCCCCGGGAACCGCCTTCCCGGCAGGGAAGCGTACTTCCCTAATACGCCGTCGGCGTGGCCCTCCTTAGCCGCGTGGCCGTGCAGCTGGGCCGGCCCAGTGCGCTGCGGTTCTATGCTGCGCCCGGTGCGTGGTATAGGTATACCCCCCCCCCACTTCCTTTGTCTTTTTCTTTTTTCCAGAAACTTGTAAAATATACCAAATATTCATATTACCTCCAAATTTGATGATTCAAATTTCTAGTGACTCTATAAATGATGATCTACTTGTTGGTGCAACATGCACATTTTTCCAGAGACTTTTTCTTCACAAACATTTATCAAATCTTGTTTTTCCTATTTCGTGATGAACTTTAGAAAATCACGAGAGCTCAAAATTGATCCAAATGCCATGATTCAAATTCCTAGATGCTTCTAAGTTCATAACTTAGTTTATGAACATTTTTCTTAATACTTTCTGTACCCAACAAAATAATGAGCCATTTCTTCATGTTTGTCAACTTTGCAAATCCATAGAATATTCATTTGAACTCCAAATCCAGTGAAACCAACTCCTAGATGCTTCTAAAATCATCCTTTGTTAAATGGGTGCCTTTGCTCATTTTTCAAAAATATATTTCTGTACACTTCTTGCAAATCCATAAAACCCCTTGATTCCATCATATCGAAATGTTTAGAAATATCCATTGATCCACTTCCAATGAAATCACTTTGGTCATTCCTAATATGACCAGAGGTATAGAATAAAAGTCAACTTCATATTTTTAGAGCACATTCATTCTTGCCTTGTTGTGTTGCTTATTGTGTTTGTTTCCGACGTTAGTTGACGAAGTAGACGGAGTACTTGGAGAAGGACCAGAAGATTTCAAGACTCTGATGAACCAGGCAAGCAGCCCTTTGACCATGTCTATGAAACCCTTTTTATGCATCTCATATAGCACTTTATTATTGTTGCATCGGAAACATGATGAGATGGTAGCCACTTTGGTGGGTTGCCTTCATTCTTCCTCATTGATACTTGCATTGTGCATGACCCTACCTTCTTATGAGGGTTATGCTGGTGGGAGTAGATAGGATGCTAAGTAGTGCTACGCAAAAGGGACGGGAATATGCATAGAGACGGAGACAAAAGTATTTTAAAAAAGGACTTATCGAAAACCCCGTCGGGTGCCACTTATGCCCGAGGGAGATGATGGAATGGGTAACCACTTGATGACGAAGTGGTGTACCGAGGCAAGTGTGTGTGTTGTTTTCGAAAACGGATTAGATTTAAGATTTGTCGACGGTCCCAACCTTACATGCGCAACCACTCTACCCTTATATGGGAAAGGGCATTGTTGATTACCTAGACCGATACTAGCTTGGAGCCCGCATTACTAGTGACGGGGGAGAGTTGGTGCTCTCTCTCGGGACGGGGTCGTGCTGTAGGGCGGCCATGACTGTTTTCTGAGGCACCGGATACACGTGTGTCCCCTCTCAGATGTTACGATCTCGAGAAAGTCTCGTATGATGTACATCGTGAGGATACAGAACAACGAGTGGACTCCTTGTTAGTGTCGTCTAGGGAAAGATAGTGATCGGGTGCTTACCCCGGGTACTTGAGGTATCGCGGGTCGTGGATGACACGGAAGATCCCGGATCTTGTGGGTAAAGTGTGCAACCTCTGCAGAGTGTAAAACTATTCGAATAGCCGTGTCCACGGTCAAGGACAGTTGGGCGGTGCTGCTTAAACTATGTCCAGAGTTTCACAACTATGTGTGTGTGTTGATAAAACTACTTGGGTCAAGTCAAAGGACTTGACATGATTGAGTTGGGTTGGTGCCCACTCTATTTATGTTAATATATGTAACATGTCCTCATGGTTACTTGAATTCTCCTGATGCATGTCTTACAAGTTGTTGAACATGTCATTGCACTCAAAACTAGCTCTCTGCAAAAATTTACCTATATCATGCAATGTTGTATCTTGAACCAAAACATGGGTTGCTTAAGTAGTACATTCAAAGTACTCATTGGCTTGCCACTAGTTATTTTATTGGCCAGGCATGAAAGAATAGGATATAATGAAGAATACTTGATTTAACATGCGAGCTAGGACGCTTCCCGGTCGTAATGCCCGTAGGGTTAAGGCAGATGGCATGGGTCCAAGTTATCGACGAAGATTTCCGCTGCAATGTTATACTCAAGACTTGACCATAATGGTCCTACTTGTGTAATACGGTATGTATGGATGTAAGCCTCTTGTTATTCAGCTTCTGTGTGTTCAGTGAGCATTGATCTCTGGGATCACTGTACACGTTCATTCGGTGATTACGACTTAAGAGTCGGGGTCCCCACAGAGCTGGTATCAGAGCCATCCTGACTGTAGGAAGCCTTAGTTAGGATGGTCGTTAGTTAGGGTAAAACTATTTCCAAAACTACTACTAGTTTTCCAAAACTATCTATACTTCTCTTCCCTTCTCAGTTTTTCGAAAACTAAGGTATACTTTCCTTATTGGTCGCTTCCCCTTCAAAACTTTTGGTCGCTAGAACCCTTATGCCCCTGACCACCGGATTCCTTGTAATCCTCGTGGGTAATCTACAAGGAAGACGTCTTGCCAGACATTCACCCACATCTCCTGAACACAAGATTGGCGACATCACAACAAGACGATACCAACAGAAGATACATCCTCGAGGAATGAGGACCTGAAGACCCAGGAGATGGTGACACCCTTGACACTGCCCCAAGATGATGCAACCTTAGCCTACGATGATCAGGGCATAGAATATGCAAGATCATGATATCCATCGCTAATAGAATAACCCTGTCACTACCGTTGTTGTATCGGCAACCACCGGTGGATGAGAACCTAGCCATTTGGTCCGCCTCACTATAGTGAGCAGGAAAACGGTTCTCTTCATCCCCCGCTCTTGGTGTCGATATTTTCGTCAACGTAACAGACATGTTGGACCTCTACTATGCCTTGTTAATATCATTGCATAAGGGATTACCTACCTGGTACAGTCGACGCATTAGAAGGCAAAAGGGATCGTCATGATTAAGAAGACAAGAGAAGACCAAGTCAAAGACAGCCACGAGGAGCCACCTTCACCCCATCACTTCAAAAGGCAAGAAGTTGTTAAAGACTCTTCAAGCTCAACCGGGATCGTTTCATCGAACAACTACAAGAGACGTAGCAACACCTGAGGAAAACCCAGGAGACTGCACGAGGCACGGAGCAAAGCATGACTACTGAGTCCAAGAACCCCTAGGGTAGGATGAGTCGTGTACCCCCTATGCGCAGTCGAGTCCGTATGATGGTTCGAATAGAACCATGATTGTGTGTTGCTTGTTTTTATTTGTTTGTGTTTTGAAACTTTTGCCCCAGGCAACAAGTACGCGACTATATCACCTGCCTTATTTTATTGTTTGTGTTTGGCCCTTTCGGCACTTGTTTGTTTGCACTTGCACTATAGAACCCCTTTAGGCATTCCCCTCCTCTATGCTACTTTTCCCTCTCATCTCTCTCCTCAACTGAAGACAAGCAAGACAAGATGCACCAAGGGTTCTACTCCGGCGACCAACTAGCACTGAAGACTTTTGCTGCCACCTCTTCGACCAAGTACAGCCCCGTAGAGTTATGCTTATCCCTCATGACTGGAACCCCATCCCTAGACCCTTTGAGACTTCATGAGATAACCCATCTCGAATCCTTAACAATGTGCTTAACTCTTAGACTTGCAAAGAGAACCAGTTAAGCCTCCGTAACCTCGCTCAACACTGGGTTCACTATGGAACTAGTGGACGTAGGGAATGAGCACCTTATCATCCTAATATAGCACCAGAACTGATGATGCCATAGGGAAGACCAATTTGGGGATATAGGAACGGAGGACAAATGACTTGATGAGTTTATATCAGAGACCCTGAGGAATTGACCGAGACTTTGGTAGATCACAAGGCTTTCATGTTGGTAGATGAACTTGGTGGGATCATGATTATAGAGTAGCATAGCTTTCATTACCCCTGGATAAAATTGGATTTAGTGGGATAATTAAGATCGCAAGCTGAATTCTTGGAAGTATGAGGATTTGACTTAGCCAGGGGATATTGATAGGAGATAGTGGACATTATGATAATGACTTTGGGGAAGCATGTAGGAATTCTCGTTGGACATGAGATTTGGATTTAAATAGGTGATCCTAGTTGAGTATAGGTGGTGAGTAAGTCTACATGGTTCAGAGTAAATTGGATTTAGACTTATGATCTCGATCATGATACCATGTTTCTTGGAGGACAATAAACTAGGAGATTGGATTAATTGTCGGAGTTGATATAAGCTTGACCTTGGAGTTCACTTGACCATGATAATGGAATTGGTGGACTTACTATAGTAGAGACATCCCTTTCAAGTATTTGGGGATTATGTGGACTTTAGGAGATCATGTGGAACATCATAGACATTGGATTTGTAGAATTAATGAATTATGTAGTTAATGGGCTTATGGAGTTGATTCATAGGAAGGAAACAAGATCTTGGAGTGGCTTACGACGTTATTCCTTAGGATAAGAGGTGCTTTATCTTAGACCTTGGAAGAATAGGATGAGCACTTGGATTGTCCTGTTTTATTCCAGCTTAGAAGCTTGTATGCTCTACCCATGGATTTTTAGGGGTAGCCACACATATGAGTTTGGGGATCGTAGACATATATGATTTTGTTAGACCTCCTCTTAGGAGTCATGAGGATATGAATGGCATGAGTAATGATTGGAGCTGACCTACAAGAGTTGATGCTTTCGATGGTATAAGGTTATTTGTTTAAAGGACTAGATAGAACAATTGGCATCTCAGAAACTGTGCTCAAGGATGGGATGATGAACATTCACTCGGACACTAGAATCCTTGAAACCCTTACGCCCTACCAAGCCACAACATGGTCGGATCCTGACCTTGGGCTTTGGCTCTAGATCGATAAGACCTTGTCCAATGCTCAACCGTGACCATCACCAATGCTTCAACCCACTTTACGTACCCCATAGACTTCATGGAGTGCTTGGACAAGTTAGTTGTCATCTTTCTTTGATGACATACTTGTCTACCCGAAGATGGAAGAAGAATCGTTGAGCTGGTCAGGGAACATCTGAAGATCGTCATGCCTAGGGGGAAGAACTACGCCAACCACCATCTTCAAGAAGTATACCTCTGCACCAAGGACCAGGCATATCTGCAAACCACTTCTCTCAAGGGAACCAAGCATTTTCATGACAAGGAAACCCACGCCAAGATTCATCGGCCCTCTTCGAGATCACTCCAAGATTTAACAACCCCCTCCAAGATCACCGCAAGACGAAGAATAGATGGATACCAGTTAGAGTTACCACCTGAGTTACCCACTGTGCACAGCGTTTTCCACACGACACACCCCCAAAAGTGTCCCCAACTTCCTAACTAGCCCGGTCTCAACAAGGACATCGATCACCGAGCCATCGACCTCCAGCCCTATATGACATACGCGAGAGACCCCAATTGCAATCTGGATCAAGCAGGACGACAAACACAAAGCCATGCCATCAAGTACTTCAAGGTTCAATGGAGCACCAAACGGAAGGTATAAAGATAAGGACGTGAAGACTACCCCAAATCCAAGTTTTCGTATTCCTTTCGCGCCTAGTCTGGGAATCTCGGGACGAGATTCTTGTAAGGGGGGTAGGTCTGTCACACCCTGATTTTCATGCCACAACACTTAAGCTAATAAATCATGATAAAATGTGGTTTGACAAAAACTTTTGAGTGTTTTGTCTTTGCTTTGATTGAATGTTTGACGGCCGTTTGAAAGTGCTCTAAAAATCAAATAAATCCTCCAACTCTTATACTCCTTCTACTTGATCCTAAAACCTTTCCCAATGATCATGCCATGTGTATAGGACATAAAAATAATTTCTTACAAAAATAATTTGGCCAAATAGTATTTTAAAAAATTAGTTTTTCAAAAACCCCTGAATTGAGGTTTGCACTGCAAGTACTTAATTAAGGGCAGTAAAAATCTTTACAAAAATGTTTTTGACTCCTATTAGATATAGCATACCCATAAACCACAAAAATATAATTTTAAAAGTTATTTTAATATTTTATTTAAAAGCTTTTTCTTAAGGCCAGAAATGGTCTTTAATAGGGAAAAATTATTTTATTGCTTCAAAAATATTTGACAAAATTTAGGGAAACTCATAGGACATATATTATCCATATATAAGAGTTTCAACACATGGTCATGTTCAAAATATTGGTCAAATCCCTCAAAAATCCTTTCTGGATATTTCAAGCTTTTGAAATATTTACAAAGGAAATATTCCCCAAAAATTCCAAGAAAATTCTAGCATGTCACATATGACATGTTTGATGATCTTGACAAGTATCATGTCATGGAGAATAGTATAACCCCATGAAATCCCCTCAAAACCATTTCTGTCGATTTTGAAGTTTGAGCAACTTTACATTGCCAAACATGTCCAAATGTTCTCAAACCTTGTGAACATGCTCAAATGGTCTAATAATTCATCTAGACCAAATGTCACAAGTTGGAGAAAACTTTATATTGATCAAAGTGCCCCAAAACCCTCTCTGACCAGAATCAAATATGAACAAGTTTGTACTACCAACTTTCTCTCCTTGGCCTCAACGTTTGTGAGCATGTTCATATGCCCAAATGAGCATGCTAAACCAAGTGGCGCGTCAAGGGGAAGTGTTATGCCCAACTAGATCTACACAAGTCCATTTCTGCTCATTTCTAGGGTTTACCAAAGTTGCATTGGACAACTCCTCTAAATGAGCTCATACTCCTTGAACCTTGATGTTTTGTCATTACAAAGGCCCCACCAAATGGCACATCAAGAGGATTAGTGAAACTACCCAAAGCACTAATCAAACACCTTCTGCATTTCTACTAAAAGCCCTGTTTGGACCCCTTCCTCTAATCTATTTGAGCTCCCCTCTTAAGCACACCTTCCCCTAACATCTATACACCAGTGGTAATTAGCACAAAGTAATGCCCAATGATCTAGGGGAGGAATTCATCATTTTTCTATTCTGGACAGCCCAGTTGCACACTTCTTCTTCCTCTCTCATCACCCCAGTGGCCATCCAGAGCATCCAAAGCTCCTCCCCACTTGTTTACTCCCCCCTAGAGCTGCTGGACACTATTGGCCACGCCCAAGGCGCCAAAACAATGGCCATGCCGGCCAAAGACATGCTCTAGAGCGCGCTACAATGCGCCCTAGCACTGTAGTCGCCCTCTGCCTGAGCCACCGGATCACCTAGGGCCTCCCCCTCGTGTCCCCCGAGGTCACCTCGACGTCCAGTACACGGCACGCTGCCGGCCCCCTCCAGAACCTCTCTCCTTTCCCCTCTGTAAGCTCGCCCGAGCGCGTCCGTGGACGCCACCCACGGCACCGCGGCCTCGCCCATTTTAAGCCACCCCGACCCTCTCTCTCGTGCAGGTTCGAACCTCCTCTCTCCGTGCACCTCTCGGACACTCCCTCTCTCCCCTCGTGCTCTCCGGCCCCCTCCACCGCCGGGTCGCCGTCGACGTGCCCCCGGACCAACCCAGGCCCCCATTGCTTCCCCGCTCCCACTGAACGCTCGAGAGGACACCCAGGGCACCAAGGATCCTCCCCCGCACACCAGGCCCTCCTCCCCCGTGCTTTCCCTGCCCTACCCGAGGCTCGCCGAGCACCGCCCACCGTGGCCGTGGCCCCACTCGCCGTCCTCCGTTGGACGTCTTGTGAGGGGAGCGGCGCGCACGATCCCGAGCTCGCCGGTGCGCCGGGCACCCGCAGCAGCGCCCCTGGTCGCCGGGGACGAGCTCGGCCTCGCCCCCTCTGTTCCTGCGGCACGGGAGGCCGTGCGAGGAAGAAGAAGGCCGGTCGGTGGACCGGCGACCCCACCGGTCAGCCTCTGCCGACGTGTCCAGCCGGACCCACTCGGGTTAAGTGGAGGCGGGATCCCCGGGAACCGCCTTCCCGGCAGGGAAGCGTACTTCCCTAATACGCCGTCGGCATGGCCCTCCTTAGCCGCGTGGCCGTGCAGCTGGGCCTGCCCAGTCTTGTTCTTGATTCTATATTCTTGCCGGTCGTGGTATAGGTATACCCCCCCCCCCCACTTCCTTTGTCTTTTTCTTTTCTCCGGAAACTTGTAAAATATACCAAATATTCATATTACCTCCAAATTTGATGATTCAAATTTCTAGTGACTCTATAAATCATGATCTACTTGTTGGTGCAACATGCACATTTTTCCGGAGACTTTTTCTTCACAAACATTTATCAAATCCTGTTTTTCCTATTTTTGTGATGAACTTTAGAAAATCACAGAGAGCTTAAAATTGATCCAAATGTCATGATTCAAATTCCTAGATGCTTCTAAGTTCATAACTTAGTTTATGAACATTTTTCTTAATACTTTCTGTACCCCACAAAATAATGAGCCATTTCTTCATGTTTGTCAACTTCGCAAATCCATAGAATATTCATTTGAACTCCAAATCCAGTGAAACCAACTCCTAGATGCTTCTAAAATCATCCTTTGTTAAATGGGTGCCTTTGCTCATTTTTCAAAAATATATTTCTGTACACTTCTTGCAAATCCATAAAACCCCTTGATTCCATCATATCGAAATGTTTAGAAATATCCATTGATCCACTTCCAATGAAATCACTTTGGTCATTCCTAATATGACCAGAGGTATAGAATAAAAGTCAACTTCATATTTTTAGAGCACATTCATTCTTGCCTTGTTGTATTGCTTATTGTGTTTGTTTCCGACGTTAGTTGACGAAGTAGACGGAGTACTTGGAGAAGGACCAGAAGATTTCAAGACTCTGATGAACCAGGCAAGCAGCCCTTTGACCATGTCTATGAAACCCTTTTTATGCATCTCATATAGCACTTTATTATTGTTGCATCGGAAACATGATGAGATGGTAGCCACTTTGGTGGGTTGCCTTCATTCTTCCTCATTGATACTTGCATTGTGCATGACCCTACCTTCTTATGAGGGTTATGATGGTGGGAGTAGATAGGATGCTAAGTAGTGCTACGCAAAAGGGACGGGAATATGCATAGAGATGGAGACAAAAGTATTTTAAAAAAGGACTTTTCGAAAACCCCGTCGGGTGCCACTTATGCCCGAGGGAGATGATGGAATGGGTAACCACTTGATGACGAAGTGGTGTACCGAGGCAAGTGTGTGTGTTGTTTTTGAAAACGGATTAGATTTAAGATTTGTCGACTGTCCCAACCTTACATGCGCAACCACTCTACCCTTATATGGGAAAGGGCATTGTTGATTACCTAGACCGATACTAGCTTGGAGCCCGCATTACTAGTGATGGGGGAGAGTTGGTGCTCTCTCTCGGGACGGGGTCATGCCCGGTAGGGCGTCCATGACTGTCTTTACAGGGCACCGGATACACCGTTGTGGCCCCTCTCGGATGTTATGATCTCGAGAAAGTCTCGTATGATGTACATCATGAGGATACGGAACAACGAGTGGACTCCTTGTTAGTGTCGTCTAGGAAAGATAGTGATCGGGTGCTTACCCCGGGTACTTGAGGTATCACGGGTCGTGGATGACACGGAAGTTCCCCGGATCTTGTGGGTAAAGTGTGCAACCTCTGCAGAGTGTAAAACTATTCAATAGTCGTGTCCACGGTCAAGGACAGTTAGGCGGTCTTTGCTTAAACTACGTCCAGAGTTTCACAACTATGTGTGTGTGTTGATAAAACTACTTGGGTCAAGTCAAAGGACTTGACATGATTGAGTTGGGTTGGTGCCCACTCTATTTATGTTAATATCTGTAACCTGTCCTCATGGTTACTTGAATTCTCCTGATGCATGTCTTACAAGTTGTTGAACATGTCATTGCACTCAAAACTAGCTTTTACGCAAAAATTTACCTATATCATGCAATGTTGTATCTTGAACCAAAAATGGGTTGCTTGCGAGTACATTCAAAGTACTCATTGGCTTGCCACTGGTTATTTTATTGGCGGGCATGAAAGAACAGGATATAATGAAGAATACTTGATTGAACATGCGAGCTAGGACGCTTCCCAGTCAGAATGCCTGTAGGGTTAAGGCAGATGGCATGGGTCCAAGTTATCGACGAAGATTTTCGCTGCAATGTTATACTCAAGACTTGACCATAACGGTCCTACTTGTGTAATACGGTATGTATGGATGTAAGCCTCTTGTTATTCAGCTTCTGTGTGTTCAGTGAGCATTGATCTCTGGGATCACTGTACACGTGCATTCGGTGATCACGACTTAAGAGTCGGGGTCCCCACACAAGATTTCCTTCCACTCCAAGGAAAGTCCCATCCGGACACGGGACGAAGTCTTCAATCTTGTATCTTCATAGTCCAACAGTCCGACCAAAGGATATAGTCCGGCCGTCCGTAGACCCCCTAATCCATGACTCCCTCAGTAGCCCCTGAACCAGGCTTCTATGACGATGAGTCCGGCGCGCAGATTTGTCTTCGGCATTGCAAGGCGGGTACTTCTTCCGAATACTCCATAGAAGTTCTTGAACACAAGGATATTGTCGGGCTCTACAAAACGAGTTCCACATACCACCGTAGAGAGAATAATATTTCCAAAAATCTAATCAGCTGACGACTCTTCATAACGTGACACCACACCATGGCATGATCATTTTGCGAACCGTTTTTTCTCAATCAGCCTGCCACCGCATGTTTTACGAGGTGATTTTATTGGCACGTCTTGTCGAAGCAGAGATCGTGTCCCCCTTATTACGGGATTCTCATCAATACGGATGTGGGTATCCCAATCGTGCCCGTTGGTATGACTCCTTGATTTTAGGCAAGTCCCAAACGACCACGAGGAGGACGCTTGATATTCACCCTCTTTATAAAGAGGCCAAGGCCTGTCCTTTTTTCTTCTCGTACTCAATCGAATCCTTCCCCCGCCTGCTGTTCCAACACCCAAGGCCCAGGTCAGGCGCTTCGGACATTCAACCATGTCCGAATCCAACCTTCAAGGTCGATGGATGCCTTACTCCATCATAGAGGAAGACATCAAGAAGCTAAGAGAGGCCAGGTATTTGACAGGCGAAATCTCGCACAAGTTGGGTGCCTTAGGGCAGGTCATTCCCACTCCCGAACCCGGCGAGAGCGTTGTATTCATCTCTCACTTTCTCCGAGGGCTAGGCCTCACTCTGGAGCCCTTTGTTAGGGGGCTCATGTTCTATTATGGGATGGATTTCCATGACCTGGCCCCGGACTCCATCCTTCACATCTCGTCGTTCATCGTCGTGTGTGAGGCCTTCCTCCGCATTACCCCACACTTCGGCCTGTGGCTCAATACTTTCAATGTGAAGCCGAAGATGATTGAGGGGCGACACGCAGAGTGCGGAGGTGACGTAATAAGCAAAAGAGCTAATGTTCCATGGCCAGAGGGTTCCTTCCCGGAGGTGTCCAGCTTATGGCAACGAGAGTGGTTTTTTATCACAGCTCCCCGGGGTACCAAGTGGGTGGCCGCCCCTGCCTTTTGCTCGGGCCCCCCGCCACAACTGACGTCATGGATCAACAAGGGGCTGGACTGGGGGCCAGTAAATGATGTGCCGATAATGCAGAGTCGCATCCGAGATCTCCTCGAGAGAGATGTCAGCCTGGCCACGGTAATGCAAGTCATGCTAGTTCGTCGAGTCCCGCCTTGCAAACGCCGACCCCTCCGTATGTGGGAGTTCAACCCGGAAGGACCGCAAACGATTTAGCACTTCCTCGGCATGACGCTCGAAGAGATGTACAAATTGTTCTTCGGGCCACAAATAAGGTGTCCGGACACCACCGAGGATGCGGGTCTGAGCTGCAATCGTCCAGATACCCAAGTAAGTAATCCCGTGGCCGAACACGTTGTTTTTTTATTTACAACAACATCATTCTGAAGAGTCACTCTTTAACCAGGACTGGGTAACAAAGGCGAATATGATCAGGTGTCCGGCCCCCCTTCCCGAGGTCTCACCGGATCCTGTACTAGCTAGGATGCTCGAGCTTGCGCCTTATCAAGCGCCCTCAGGGGAAGATAAAAGGGGAAAAGAGGCTAAAAGCAGGCCTCGCTCACTATTCATCCAAACCGGGGGAGTTAGTGCCCCCGCGAAGGAGGATAACTGGGGAGAAGAATCTGAAATTTCCTCTCCCCAAGGAAGGAAGAGGACCACCTCTGAAGACCCGAAAACAATGGTTTCCAAACGGGGGAAGAAATCTTCGCCAGAGGGTCCTGCCTCGGAGGGTACCCTTGCCGCACAGTGACCGCAAGGGGATCAGCCCTCTACCGAGCTGTGAGTAAACAAAAAGTACTTAATAGTAAAAATATCCTACTTTGCTTCTGAAGACAATAACCGAATCATATATCTTGTAGTTCGGATCGTAGCCCTTCTCGACAGAGTTCGACTTCGGGGGATCTTCTTCCGGAGATGATGGAGAGCGAAACACCTCCCCATGCCACCCCGCCTCATGAGGCGGGCGACCCTGAAGTGTCGTCGCGGAGGGTTTCTCCTGATCCGCCAAGGCCAGAGGGTAATCCTTCGGCCACCCGAAGTCCTCAGTATTCGGCTCCTAAAGAGAGCAACAGAAAGAGTCCGGAACCGTCCGGTGTGCGATCGGACACACTGAAGGATCTTCTGGAGCAAGCGGCTATCTCAAAAGCGCATCGTACGCTAATGGGTATGGTGATTGAGAGGATTTCGTCCGCCGAAAGCGGGTTGCATGAAGCTTTCATGAGTCTGCTGAATGGCTTTGAGGTACGTGAAATAGTGTATGTTTTTGACGGTACCGCACACGTTAGGTGTGCCGTATGCAGATAGTAGCCCCTGAGACTCTGGTTGCTGTCGAGAACGGCGGCAAACAGAGGATCATAGTCCCAGCTAATAATCGGGCTGCCTTCATATGCAGGTGGCGGAAGGTCCGGTGGCTAGCCGGACTGGCGAGTTTGTCGAGCTAAAGCGGCAACTGGATGCGGCGGATGCCGACATCGTGCTTGGGAACAAACGGCTCGACGAGGCACATGGTATGTGATTTCTCCGGTGATCAACACATAGTAAGAGGAGCATGATGCTAGTGTCTTTAATATGTTGTGACTGCAGACGGGGCTGCCGCCGTGAAGACCCTTCGGGTGGAACTTGCCCGAGCCAAGGAACAAGCCTGGAAAAGTGATGCGACCGCTCTAAAGGCGGTCGAAGAGCTGAGAGCCTAACAGGCTGCGCATTGCCAAAGCAAGGATGAGATAGCCAAGATGGCTGTGGAATTGAAGGATGTCGCCGACCGTTACGAGCTTCTTGGAAATAAAAATCGAGCGAAGATGACGGACGTAGAGAAGGCCACGGTGGCGGCCAAGGACACCCGCTCTACAATCTGAGCGATGAAGCAGGAGCTGCGTCAAGCCGGGGATATCGCGGCTGGGAAGCCCTTTATGCTTGAGATGAAGTTTGGAGATACTAAGTATGCCCCTCTTGATCAACTATGGAGCTCTGCAGATGCATACATGGATTTGGCAGCCAGTGTTGCTGATGCGGACGAGTATTTCAAGGATCAAAAAGATCGTGAGTGGAAAAGCAGTTCCGGGCACAGTTCCATGTTCCAGTGCATCCGCTGCTGTTGAATGAGCGAATGGCCGAGTGGGCCGAGCTCCATTGGCTGTCCGGGCTTGCCATGAGGTCTGTTGTGGATCATCTGTGGCCGAAAGGGCCAAGGCCGAATAGTTATTTTAGTTAGTGCAACAGTTCCTTGGTGTTGTGCCGCACATCGATGCTATGAAGAGGTCGGTGTGCATAGAGGGTGCACGGATGGCACTTGCCCGTGTCAAGACATACTGGGCAGAGATGGAGGCCAGCGCTATTGCAACCCAAAGTTTGGCCGTGGGCCGAGTATCTGCCGAGCACTACTTTGAAGAAGTCCTTGAAGGCGCTCGTTCAATAGAGGCTCAGTGCTCGAAGAATATTATGTTCTAGTGACATGTATTCCCATTGTAAAAACAATGTTTTATTGAATTATAAAGGCTGTGTTTATACTTTTGCCTGAAAGTATTATGATGCCTCCTGTGCGGCCGTTTATGTATATATGTATATGACCTAAAAGTTTGCAGTCGTCGGCTTCATCCCCCACGCATATATTGTGGGGGTGTCCGCAAAAAACGTGTATTCACACTTGATCCAACGTCTCGGTCCATTAAGGAGGTGGTAGCGCAGCGAACGAGGCAATCAGACTATATTGCTTTAACACTCTCACTTAGCCATAGGAGTTTGACAGTGGGACTACTATATAGCCCCTGGTACCTCCGCGCTCGTCCGAATACGGGGCGCGTACGTACATGACCGGGAAACGGCCATTCGTTAATGCGGAGGAATCCCAAAGATTCTGCTAAGTCATCGAGTGGTTGACCAGTCTCACGCTTTATCATGACAAATCGGTTTTACGCTTTCTCTCGAGGTGCTCATCCGGATGAACCAGGGCACAATCCCAGTAGTTCTCCCGGTGCCACCTTAGCCGATAAAGCGGAACGTAAGGTAGCAAAACACGGGATCCGGGAAAACCCAACATTTGACCAAAGACATGATTCGGAGCTGATGCATATAAGGCCAAACTCGCGACGCCGAACACTCCCTAAGGTATTCGGTCTTTATAACATATGCAGGGCTGAGTAATGCCCTTGATAATGAACCCCGAGTGTCCAGATACATGCAATGCTCTGATGTGGCGGAATGCCAATAACGTCAGCATCCTTCTCAGTTATACTAAGTATCCGGAGAATGTGAACAACAAGAGACAGTAAAAAAGGTTTATGCAGGGTCTTAATCTAAAAAGAAACATATGAGCGGGTCCCCGTTGCACGTCTGCGCCCGTGTCTCTGTTGTGCCGTATCCTGGACTGGTGTGGCACGATTGTCATCTGTAAAAGAGAAGAATTGAGGTGAAAGTTGTCGTGCCAAAAAATTCGTTATTCTCAATAAACTATTAAAATTCAAGATAAGTCAAGTTGAGCCGAACTAGCCCTGATTACATGCGGGAAGCCCCTGGTGCCGTCTATGGTAGTATAACCATCAAACCAATCTCGGGTTTATCTAAGCTGTTAAAGCTAGTAATGCACCGGACTCGTCTAGCCGTGTCCGCGGTCTTGACGACCGATCCTTTATTCTGGTTGGAGGGGCCATTTAGTGTTCGACTGTTAAAGTCGTCGCACATTCTTCTGCTCGTAAGGAACGTTCAGTATTTCTGCTAATGGTGATGATGCCACGTGGACCGGGCATCTTAAGCTAGAGAGAAGCGTAATGCGGTACTGCATTAAAACGAGCGAAAGCCGCTCTTCCGAGTAGTGCTTGATAGCCACTTTAGAATGGGGCGATGTCGAAGGTTAACTTTTTGCTTCGGAAGTTGTCGGGAGAACCGAATACAACCTCTAGTAATAGAGATCCCGTGCAGCGGGCCTCTGGGCCTGGTATTACTCCCTTGAAGGTAGTATTACTTTGGTTGATTTTTGTCGGGTCTATCCCCATTTCGCGGATTGGGTCCTGATATATCAGATTAAGACTACTACCGCCGTCCATAAGGACTCGTGTGAGATGGTATCCATTTATTATTGGGTCTAACCCCAAGGCAGCCAATCCTTAGTCCCGGATGCTTGTCTGGTGATCCCTGCGATCAAAAGTAATCGGGCAGGCTAACCAGGGGTTGAACTTAGGGGTGACGGGCTCTACGGCGCATGTGTCTCGGAGTGCATGTTTGCTTCTCCTCTTTGTCACGTGGATCATGTTTACTGTTTTAGCCTCTGGTTGGAATTTTTTCTGTCCCCCAGTTCTTTGCTGGCGAGGTTCATCCTCGTCTTCGCTTGGTGTCTCCCTCCCCTTGTATTCGGCGTTTAGCTTACCGGCCTACTTGAAGACCCAACATTCTCTGTGGGTGTGATTTGCAGGTTTATCGGGGGTGCCCTGAATCTGACATAGTTTGTCTAGAATCTTGTTTAGCCTGGACGGTCCATCTCTGCTGCCTTTGAAAGGCTTTTTCCGCTGACCTGATCGGGAGCCCCTGAATCCGGCGTTTACCGCCTTATTATCTGGGTTGTCTGCTTTATTTCAATGCTTGCTTTTACTGCATCGTGGTTTTCCATTGCCATCCCTGACTTCGGATGTGCCTGGATCGCTGGTGCTACTGCGTGCTAGCCAGCTATCTTCGCCCGCGCAAAAGTGGGTCATGAGGCTTCTTAGGGCTGCCATTGTTCTCGGTTTTTCTTGGCCGAGGTGTCTGGCGAGCCATTCGTCTCGGACGCTATGTTTGAAAGCTGTTAAGGCTTCGGCATCCGGGCAGTCGACGATTTGGTTCTTCTTAGTAAGAAACCTGTTCCAAAGCTTTCGGGCTGACTCTCTGGGCTATTGAATTATCTGACTTAAATCATCTGCATCCGGAGGTCGGACATAGGTCCCTTGAAAATTAGCCCGAAAAGCATCCTCGAGCTCCTCCCAACTTCTGATTGAGTTTTTGGGGAGGCTTTTCAGCCAATGCCGAGCTGGTCCTTCAAGCTTGAGGTGCAAGTACTTGATGGCGTGGAGATCGTCTCCGCGAGCCATATGGATATGGAGGATAAAGTCCTCAATCCAGACCCGTGGTGCGTGGTCCCGTTAATGCCTCTATGTTCACTGGTTTGAATCCTTCTAGAAATTCGTGGTCCAGCACCTCATCGGTGAAACATAGGGGGTGTGCGGCACCCCTGTATTTGGATGTATCATGGTGTTCGGACGGTTGTAGTATTCGGTTTTGATTTTGTGCCGGAGCGCGCTTCCTAGATCCATAGATGGATCTGGTCATACTGGATTTTTGGCGCAAGTCCTCACGTAGATCGTGTGTTGACTTATGTGTGGCCTTGTTAGCCGCTCTATCGTGGCCACAAGGTGGCTGATCCGACCGGTTGGCCGTTTTATTTTTCGGCTGTGTGGGCTCTATGGCCTCATCGTTGAATTCAGGCAATAGCTTGCGCTTTGGATAGCTCTTTGTGTGGTAACTTCCACCATACTGTTCTTCGTTGTCGAGAACTTTGTTCCATCTGCTGTTGAGCGTATTTTGTGCAGCCTTAAGCCTTTGCTTGTGCTTCTTCAGACTCCTCGTTGTGGCAATAAGACTTCTGCGGAGGTTCTCTTTTTCCAAGTGCCTTTCCTGGTTGATGTGTGCATCTTCGTCCGGACTGTTTTCCTCCCCGGAGGGAGGTTGATGAGCTTTATCCTCGGTGTCGTCGTGTTCAGACATCGGATCCGTACTATGTTCGCCGTTTGCAGTTTCATCGTGCTCTGCCGTTGGGTCAATGTGGTCGTCGTTTCCTTTGTAGTCGACTGGGGTGTTATTTTCTCTTGCGCTATTATCGCTGTTTTTGCCGAGGCGGGATTTGGAGCGGCGCCTACGCCGACGCTTTGTTTGCTTCTCGAGGGAGCTATTCTTCGCTGCATCCTATCGTTCTTCGTCATTGTTTTCTTTGGGTGTATCCACCATGTATATGTCATGTGGTGAAGTGGTTGTCCAACGCCCTGTGGGCACTGGTTCCTGTTCCTCTCCTGCATCGTCGTCCATGCCGTCGATGTCTTCGGAGTCAAAATCGAGCATGTCAGTTAAATCGTCGACAGAGGCTACTAAGTGGGTGGTGGGTGGGTAGCGATTTCTTTGTCGTCCGCATCCCATTCTAGCCGGACATAGTTCGGCCAAGGATCTCCTGACAAGGAGAGAGACCTTAATGAATTCAGCACGTCACCGAAAGGCGAGTGCTGAAAGATATCCGCGGAGGTAACTCCATGATCGGTGCCCAATCAGATTCGATAGGCACGGACGCAGGCGGCTCAGAGCCTGTGGCCGGGGACGCATCCAATAGTTCGGTCACACGGCTCTCGCAAGGGGTGAAGTCAGTATTCGGCTCTATCGCCACTGAGAATGCGGCCTCCATGGTGGGGTTTATCCACCCCTCCTCGGATGGCGCAATTTGCTCCAGATAGAGGACCGGAGTAATTGTAGGTGTGATCTCCCGAACACTGTCTGGCGGCAGAGCTAAATCATGCTCGTCGTGATCGTGCGGCGCACCTGACATGGGCTTGAGTCCGTCGAAGATCAAATCTCCGCGGATGTCGGTAGTGTAGTTCAAGCTTCCAAACCTGACCTGATGGCCAGGGGCGTAGCTCTCGATCTGCTCCAGATGGCTGCGAGTTGGCCGCAGCGGCGGCCGCCAAATACGAAGATCAGTCCGGGGAGGAAAACCTCACCCTGGACCGCATCGTTACCGATGATCGAAGGAGCCATCAAGCCTTATGGTGATGGCACAGTGGAACTCTCAATGAAAGCACCAATGTTGGTGTCAAAACCGGCGGATCTCGGGTAGGGGGTCCTGAACTGTGCGTCTGAGGCGGATGGTAACAGGAGGCGGGGGACAAGATGTTTACCCAGGTTCGGGCCCTCTCGATGGAGGTAATACCCTACTTCCTGCTTGATTGATCTTGATGATATGAGTATTACAACAGTTGATCTACCACGACATCGTAGAGGCTAAACCCTAGAAGCTAGCCTATGGTATGATTGTTGTTGTCCTACGGACTAAACCCTCTGGTTTATATAGACACTGGAGGGAGCTAGGGTTACACAGAGTCGGTTACAAGGAAGGAGATCTACATATCCGTATTGCCAAGCTTGCCTTCCACGCCAAGGAAAGTCCCATACGGACACGGGACAAAGTCTTCAATCTTGTATCTTCATAGTCCAACAGTCCGGCCGTCCGAAGACCCCCTAATCCAGGACTCCATCACCCGACAAGGGTCTTTTCATGGTGTTGTGGTCGTTCCCGGCAAGGCGCTTGCTGGGGGTCTTGTGGATTTCCTCGGCTATGATCCCGTCGAGGGTCGTCGTCTTCTGGTTCACATCTGATCTTATGTATTCATGATTTTGACAAACATCTGCATGCCACCACGGAGGTGCCTCCCGAGCCCTGCTTCCAACGTAGCTGTTGACGGTGTCGAGAACCCCTGGGCTCAAGGGTGGCTCGCTCCGCTGGTGTTGGGCGAGCTGCCCCGGCAAGGGTCTTGCCGGGGGAACCTGCTTCGCCCCTCTGCTCTTTGGGTTCTTGGTCTTGGCGTTGTCTTGTTTGTCTTGGGCTTCGGCTTCTCTGCCCAGCTAAGTGTGGTCGTGGCGCGCGGCTCTGACTGCCCGTGCACAAGTAAAGGGGTCAAAAGAAGAGCCCCTACTTTTGTACACCGACAGGATCCCCCGGGCCTGGGCCACACATAAGCGCGATGTGTTGTTGGGCCAGGCCCAGAATGGTGCGCGGGCAGGTGTGCGGATTTTACGGCAGTAACTGTTTCGTCCGTTGTGCTTCCCCATGACCCGTGTTGAATGCACGACATGGAGGATCGTGTGTGATGTGGGGGCCATGCGTGGGGCGATTCCCGCACGCATGCATCACATCGCAGTTAATGGGAAAAGAGGCGGCCCGCGCCTTCCCGTTAAAAAGGAATAACCTCGGGCACGCTGCTCATTTACCCTTCATGCTTTCCCCAATCTCTGAACTGTCGTCCCCTTCTTCCTCCTTCTCAAGCTCTTGCCTTCACTCACCGATGTCGTGCCTTTGCCATCCTCCATTCCTCGCTTCCCGCAGCCGCCATGGCACCCAAGACCAGTAGAGGCAAGGGAGTGGCCAAGGACGCCAGGGAGAAGGAGCCGCCGGAGAGCGGGTTGGCGGTGCGATGAACGCAGCACGCCTACTTCCCGTCGACGATAGAACTCCGGGACTACTTCAAGCACCTATGGGGGTGCAAAACGGGAAGCGAGATGACAGGGCATCTGGCCACGCGCGTCATCCCCGCCGCCTTTGCCGAAGCCGGCCCGAATCGGTATCCATTATTCGTCGACTACTTTTCTTGCGGCCTCTGCCCCCCCCCCTTCTCTGGTTTCTTCAGCGACATCATGCACACCTACAGCTTGCACCTTTTGGATTTTACTCCAAATGCCGTGGCGTGCATGGCTCTTTTTGCGCACCTCTACGAGGTTTTTGCTGGGGTGCATCCCAATACGGCGCTCTTCCGCCACTATTTTTTCCCTCGCATCCAAAAGGGGGCCGCCATTTCTGGTTGCGTCGCCTGGATCCCTAGGACCCAGGAGAAGGAGACATATCCGGACGGCGCCCAGAAGGAGAGTGGGAGGAGTGGCGAGGCCGGTGGTGCTGGATTGAGGAGTAGGACCCACCAGCATTCTGCGCGGTTCGCCAGGCGCCGCCGGTCCGCAGAAGCGACTGGAGCGATGTCGATGTCGACGACAAGAAGCTCACAGTCGCCACCACTATGATCCTTTGTCTCACCGAGTCTGGGCTCACCCTTGAGATGATCGGGGCGGATTTCATCCGCCGCCGAATCGCTCCGCTCCACAACAAGGGGAGGCCGGCCTGGGTCTTTACGAACGCCGCCGACATCATGAGGCTACGACCTGGCTTGGACCACAACTTCACGGTGATGGAGCACGCCCACTTCTCCCAGCGGTTCTTCCAACTCAACGTGAACCGCAACGGCAAGGTCGAGCGGCCCGGCAAGGCCGCGAAGGCCGGCAAGGTCGCCAAGGGGCCCTTGTTTAAGTGGCCGGCGGGGGTGGTCCCGCTGTGCAACAATTCGCGTCTGAGCGACACCATTGCCATGTTGCCGGAGTTCAACGCACACGGCCTCGTCCTGAACTGGGCCGAGCCGCCGGAGGACCAGGTGCATGAGTTTTTCGACACCTTGGAGGAGAAGTATGTCACCGCCGAGCCGTGGCTCGTCTAGGACACCACCCAGGCAGAGCTGGACTACATCGCCGCCAAGGCAGTGGAGGCAGAGCTCGCTAAGGAGGCCGGCAGCGCCGGCGGCATGGAGGATAAGGCTGCGGCGACCGCGGAGGAGAAGGAGCTCGCCTAGTGGGCGAAGTCCGCTAGGGAGGCCAGCAGTGCCAGCACCGGAGCTCCCCTCATCGAGGATGTGGTCGACGAGTCGCCGGAGGAGGAGGTCGAGGCCGTTGACCCTCCGGCCATGGGGAGAGGGCGAGTCCTGCGACGGGCCACCTCTGGCGAGCCGGTTCGGCCCGCCAGGGTCGTGCAGCCCCGACAAGCCCAGGAGGTGTCCGCGCGCCAAACGAGGGTCGTGGCTGCGAAGAAATCGCTAAAGGCCGCGGTAGCGAAGGAGAAAGGATCTGCCTCTTCTTCATCCAAGCGCGTCCAGACTCCACCTTCCTCCCCTCCCCTGGCAAAAGTCGATGCAGAGGTCACCTTTGACCTCGGGTCCCTCAGCCCAAGGAGGAAGAGGAAAGCAGCAGAGGAGGAGGTGGAGGACGAGTAAGTATCTTGTCCCTTTCTTTCATCTCCGTCCCCCTCGGACCGTGCCACTTATCTTGTCCCTTGCGAGGAGATGAAGGCCGCCCAACGCAAGCTGGCCAAGAGCGAGGTGGAGCTCACCATGAAGCGGGCCAACATCAAGAAGGCCCAGGAGACGGCAGAGAACTTGGCCACCAAAGCCGAGGCTTCTCGAACCCAGCACTAGGCAGCGCTCAATGAGGTGAACACACAGAAGCTGAATAACAAGAGTCTTACATCCATACATACCGTCTTACACAAATTATGACCATTATGGTCAAGTCTTACATTGATAAAGCCTTAAGGGATGAACATCAAATGAAACACAAGCAACGTAAATCTTCGTCGATAAGTAGAACCCATGCCATCTGCCTTAACCCTACAGGCATTCTGACTGGGAAACGTCCTAGTTCGCATGTTCGTCTCCAAAGAACTCTTCTTCGAAATCCAGTTCTTCCATGCCTGGCCAATTAAATAACCAGTAGCAAGCCAATGAGTACTTTGAATGTACTCGCAAGCAACCCATGTTTTGGTCCAAGATGTAACAATGCATGATATAGGTAAATTTTGCAGAAAGCTAGTTTTGAGTGCAATGACATGTTCAACAACTTGTAAGACATGCATCAGGAGAATTCAAGTAACCATGAGGACAGGTTACAGATATCAACATAAATAGAGTGGGCATCAACCCAACTCAATCATTGTGACACTCCAAAAATTTTGATTAGGTTTTTATCAAATTCTTTATTTGATTTGAAGGAGGCTATTTAAAATCTTTCTAAAAAGACTCTCCTTCTCAAAAAATTTCTCTTATGACAAATATTTTATTTTGTGTCATCCTCAACCTTGGTGTTTGGTATTGAAGGCTTTTCATTTGATGTTGACTCATCACAATTAGATTTGGAAAGTTTTTCAATTAAAAAGAAATCCTATGGGTTTTGGATTTATTCTTTTTATTCAAACCATTCTCTTTTGCCATGCCTCCTGTTGAAATTTTCTTCCAAAACCCCTCCTTCCACTGTGGGTCAAGTCAAATATCCAATCCCAGCAAGTCCAACCCATTTTTGATTTTTTTTCTATTTATTTTACCATCAAAACAATTTATGTCTTTTATTTTGGACCTAGGTGATTTACAAAGGAAGTACCGGTTTCCTTTTGAGTTTTAGTCTCAAACAAACTCCTCTGACTAGTCATTAGCACCCTCAACCAAGATCCATCAAAGATCCACTGGTCCAAAGTTCAAATTTTTCAAAATTTGCCCACTGCATGTTTGGACCAGATTTGCCATTTTTGGTATAATTCAGGCAGCCCCTAGATGCATCAAGAGACCACCTCACCAAAGACCAGCTCCAGAAATTTTTTCCACTTGCCAAGATCATTTCATCGAACAGTTGGCATGCACTGTTGATGTTCAAATTCACAAAATTCAGAGTTTCAGTGTTGGGTTCAGTCGACAGCGTCGTTTTCTTTAGAGCACGACATCGATCTCGCTAGTAACTGCAGTGGCGCCTTGCTCCCTGTTCCCCCTCCTTATCCAGAGCGCCGCACGGTCGTTTGGACGGGCACAAGCATCGGTGGCGACGTGTCCCGCCAACGCCGGTGTCTTCCGCGGTGGCAGAGCCACCCGTGGCGGCCAACAGGGGCCAGCCCTGCAGAACGGCGCCGTCCGGCACCGCCCACACCACAAGAGGCCTCCGCGTGGCTGTCTCCTTCCCTGTGCATGCTGCAGCACAGTGGCCGTGGCCTGAGCAGCACAGGGCGCGCTCTCTGCCGCCGACGTTCCCATGAGGCCGTTCCGTTGGGAACTTGGAGTATCGCCCAAGGCAGGCCAAGCTTAGCACTTGAATGGAACCAGTAGACCATCGCGATGATGCCTGGCCCCCTAAATCACCTGACCGACCACTGCCTCGCCGTAATCATCGCCGGAGTTATCCCCTTGTCGGCCACCGCCTCGGACCGGCTATAAAAGGATCCCTCGAGCTCGTTCTCGACCAAACACCACTCCTCCACCTCACCACAGCCCCGCCTGGCCACCAGGAGGACCTCGAGGAGGTCTTCTTCCTCGACATCGGCTGCCCCGATCCGCCTCGGGCTCCGTCGCAGGTGAGACCACGCCTGCCTCCCAGACCGTGCGAGTCGCCCCCTACTACACCCAATGCTCTAACCCGAGCCCCAATTCGACTTTTGCAGCCCTACCCGGCGAGATCCACCAACGCCCGAACCACCGTCCGCCGGAGTTGGGGCCGCCGTCGACGTGGTGCTCGCCGATGACCAACTCCACCACCCACAGACGCGGGAGAGCACCGTGAGTCCGTTGGTACCCTCCTTTTCCCCTACCTCGCCGTGGATCGCCGCTAGCGACCACCACGGCCCTCGGGCGCCGGTAGCTCTGTTTGAAATTCGAACCTGACGGGTGGGACCCCCTCGTCAGCTTTTTCTTTTTATTCAAACCGTTTTCTGTTGACGCCTTCTGTGCGGTTGCGTTTTCTCCTCTGGAAGAAGTATTCCCTACCGAAGCGTTTTCTATTTTTATAAACTAACCCCTGGAAACTTTTTGTTTCATTACAGATGAGTCCCTGGACTAAAACCTTAATAACTCTTTAACAAAAGATGATTTTTAATTGATTCTTTTTCTGTCATTTTTATTTTTCTGTCTAGTTTTTTATCATATTTATTTGAAAAATATTTGGAACACTTTTTGTGCACACACGGTCTTTACGTTAGTATGCGTTTTCTTTATACCGTGAATCTGGGAAGAGGTGTGGAACCATAAACTTCACCGAGCTAGACTCTGACTACTCCGAACCAGGCAAGCATGTTTGAACCTTTGATATGATGAGTGTTTTGCATGTTTGCTTGAGTAGTTATTTCAGGGCATGTTTATATGGATATCAGTGAGTGTTATATTGCATGCAAAAGCTAATACAAGTGAGCTTCGAAACTCTGTGTGTTATTTGATGTGAGTTTACATGATCATGTGGTGACATGAAAGGTGGTAAGATGGTATTGTTGAAGCACGCCAGTCTTATGCCAAACCATTCAACTCCAGTGTTAACGTGGATCAAGTCACGTTACCATCCATTTCCTTTTTGTGCTACCACATGTTTTCTGTAAAGAATATGGTTTAGTAAGTTGCAAACCTCTTTCCTCGTACACACCAAATAGAGGGGTCGTGATGAGGGTTCCATGGCCCTGGATTAAAGCCAATCATTCGGTCAGGGGGCATGGGTGTTTCCGGTTGGGACCGAGAGGGGGGCACCCCTTAGAGCGCGCTATATAAATTTGATCCCATGCTACTCGAGGTTGTGGCATCCCCATCTCAAAGTTTTTCTTGAATGTTGCCTAGGGTGATTCCTGGCATCGGGATGTGGAATGGGTGTGTACTGGTTAGACGTGTTTCTTCTAAAACACCGTAAACGGAACTAGTCCTTTGTGACTATTGAAATCTCTTGGCTGTGGTTAAGAAGTACAAACTCTGCAGAGTTAAAACCATTCGAGTAACCGTATCTACGGTCAAGGACTGTGGTCAACTCATCTATGTCAGTGTCAGTATCAGTCTCAACGTCTGTCTCAGTGACAATCTCCGTTAAATGAACATGAGTGTTAAACCCAGCTGAATGTTATTCCGTGGATGGACTAACCCGTTTATAATTACGTGCTGAGTATTTCCCTGGAATGATTTAAATTCGTGAACTGCTTGAATTCGAAAGATGAAATATAAGCCCTCTATGTGATGTCGCTCAGACGCCCGAATGTGGCATTCTTATTATTTACTTTCGATATAAGCCCTTTATGTGATGTCGCTCAGACGTCCGACTGTGGCATTCTTGTTATATACTTTCGATATAAGTCCTTTATGTGATGTCGCTCAGACGTCCGACTGTGGCATTCTCGTTATTTACTATCGATATAAGCCCTTTATGTGATGTCGCTCAGACGTCCGACTGTGGCATCCCTGTTATCTACCTTCATTATAAGCCCTTTTCGAGATGTCGCTTAAGACGTCCGACTGTGGCACGCACTGTCATTTACATTTCAATATAAGCCCTTTATGCGGTGTCGCCCTGACGCCCGACTGCGGCATCTTAATTTATTTTTACCCTTTCGAGCGCTTCAGACACCCGATCGGTCTTAAGTTATTTTATTGGTATTTCGGGAGGACTACCGCCTGACTTCCCTTTTTATTTAACATGCCTTGCAAATTTATTATCTGAGTGTGCATTGCTAAACTGCTCATGTGTATCATGTTTGCATTTGTTATATCTTATGTCCGAACTGTCTTGCGAGTACATTCAAAGTACTCACCTGGCTTGTTGATTTGGTCAGATGTTGTGAAAGGCGATCTTATGGATGAAGAGTTCGATAGCGAGTCTGACGCCTAGAGGAGTCCCAGTCAGTCCCGTGTGATCCTGGAATTGGTCACTTGTATCATATACGCTTCCGCTACCCAAATAAAATCATCGAGCCACACTACAGCGCTCGATGAGCTGTAAGATTTAGGAGTCTTGTCACCCACGTCATTGTGACATATCAACCACCACTTTTATTACGAGTCAGTAGTTATACCACCATACCCTTGTGTCATATCCGCCTTTATGTATTATATCGGCGTGCTTGTAATAAATTGTTGAGCAGTCTCAGCTCAACCTTGTATAATATTTAGTACTCCTGGATTTCTGTATCAAGAATTTGTCTAACGGTAAGGAGGGTTCTCCTATACTGGAAATATAAGGGTCGATTCTTCAATAAATGTTTTATTGAAAAACCGGTCCTGACAAACTTGGTACCAGAGCCAGGCTGACTGTAGGAAACCACTAGGTGCGATCGTAATCGTTTATTAGCGTCTTAATTGCGATTTTAGCATTTTTGCAAAATGTAGCAATTTTCTGTTAGTCATCATAAATTTATGATCTGACTATTCCGAATTTTTGTCTACTTTTGTAGATGGCTAGTAGCGACTGTGAGTCACAGGTGTTCGCCAATGTAACTCGGGGATTTATCAAGCTCCTCACCTACATCGTCAAGATCACGATTGGGCCATCGGCTCATCCAGTGTTCACACTCTACCAAAGACAAGATCAGCAACGATACCGTCCATGCACCAGGCCACGATGCAATTCAAGGGAGGGCGTTCGGAGTCACGCCACTTCCGATTTGTGGGTAGGGCCATGCCTACGGAGAGGCATGCCATGCAGATGGCTGCCCGGGAGGCGATAGCTCATCTCCTGGATGCTCTTCCTTCGATGAAGACTCGTCGCAATCGCTACCTCCCATGCCACGTGCCATACACTTGTCACTATGCATTCGCTTGCACTAGGGGAGAGCGAGATGAGGCTATTGAGATGCTTGTTGAGTATCTCAAGGCTCTTGAGGCAGCTTTTGATAACCTCGTGGACGACCTTGTGGCTGCTCGTATGGACTCAGTTCAGGGCTGTTCCGCCAATAGGAGGGAGCTCCCCCACACAGCACCACCACTGACTTACGTCTCGTCCTCAGCATCCTATTCACCCGCCATCCTCGCCACCGCTCGTCGCCTGCCTACCACTGAGGAGTTTGACCAAGTCATTGCTCCTACTCCAGTCCGTGCTGCACCACCTGTCGCGCCCGCACCAGCTCCGCAACTCAGCACTTCGCGCTTGGAGCCTATTAGTGAGGAGGAGGTTGAGTCCCCAGCATCACTGGGTCTTACCCTCGGCAGGCCAAGGGAAATCCTTACCATCTCCGACTGAGTGCGCCTAGCAGCCGCGTGATATGCCAGCTTGTGTGATATGTTTATATGTATTAGGTTTGGTGAGAAGTAGTTGTGTGCGCATCATGTAGGAACTAGGAGAAGTGCACTAGCCTAAAAAACATGTCAGGAATGTGTACGCACATCCTGAGTGATGTATTGTATAATTAGTGCTTGCATGTAAGATATGTACTAAGCGGTCCTTCTCCATGCACAATCGAGTATTTTCTTGAAAAATCTTGGGTTTTTAAAATTCTGCCTTTGCGAATTTATTTATTTCTGCGACTCAGTTTTCTTTCCTCATGAGTTTTCCAAAAATACCCCAGAGTGGAAAATGCCTCTTCCTTGGACTCGTTCTATGCCAAGTCCGCCGGAACAAAATTATTGTACGCAGACAAGTAACAATTTCACACACGGGCAGTCAAGTCAGCAAGGCAGTGAAGCAACATTTTCTCAATTATGCCGCCTTTATGAACAAAGCCAGCAACATCATCAAGAAATGAGGAATCATGTTATCAATATGGGAAATCATCGTGGACCGTATCAGCAGCAATCCAAACTGTCTGAACTACAAAAGACGCGTCCCCCAACATTCTCTCACACTGATAGACCACTTGACGCCGATGATTGGCTTCGAGACATTGAAATGAAATTAATTATAGCACAATGTTCAGACCGTGAGAAGGTACTATATGCACCTCACTATCTCACTGGAGCAGCTGCATCATGGTGGGTGTCGGTGTCAAAACCGGCGGATCTCGGGTAGGGGGTCCCGAACTATGCGTCTAGGCGGATGATAACAGGAGACAAGGGACACGATGTTTTTACCCAGGTTCGAGCCCACTCGATGGAGGTAAAACCCTACTCCTGCTTGATTAATATTGATGATATGGGTAGTACAAGAGTAGATCTACCACGAGATCAGAGAGGCTAAACCCTACAAGCTAGCCTATGGTATGATTGTTGTTCGTCCTACGGACTAAAACCCTCCGGTTTATATAGGCACCGAATAGGGTTAGTGTTGAGGATATAGCTACTAAGTATAAACCAGCCAGGAGGGCCCGGTTCACCTTAGACTGTGCTGAAGCCCATGAAGGTCTTGAAGATGGCGTTCAACTAGTAAAGCTTGGAAGCCCACGGCCCAAAGGTGGATTAGTGCCCGTAGTGGTAAACCGCCATGATTATGTAAACTTGTAATATAAGTTAGAAAGGAGAGAGACAGGCGGACACTTTGTATAGGTCGGCTCGGGACTCTAGACCGGCCGGGCGTCCAACTGTGTATATAAAGGGACGACCAGCGGCGGTTCAAGATGCACAACAATAACTCGAGGCCTAGGCGAAGCTTATTTGCTCCCTAGTCATCGAAACCACATCAATCCCATCACAACTAGACGTAGGCTTTTACCTTCATTGAAGGGGCCGAACTAGTATAAACTCTTGTGTCTTTGTGTCCGCTTTAACCCCTTCAAGTTAACCCATAGCGATGGCTCCACGACTAAGTCCTTTCATGAGGACATCTGCCGTGACAAAACCACGACAGTTGGCGCCCACCGTGGGGCTATCGCACGATGGTTTGATGATCTTGGAGGGCAAGTTCAAGGACTCGAAGGCTATCTTTGTGGGCCGGATGACCAAGCGTCGTCGCGGCAAGCTCTACATCAAAGATGCAGGCTGGGGCCCTGAGGCCGGCTCGATTGAGTACGGGTACCGGGTCCCCTTTGGTGGCATACACGTCTTCATTGGCAAGATCGGTTAACCGGGCCTTGAGTTGGACACCTGCACCGACCTCGTCAAGACAGCTCAGTGTGCGCGATCTTCCCAGGTCAAACCGGCCGTGAAGCATGCCTTTATGGGAGTCATCCACGGAGGAAGTTATGAGGATGGATCAGAATCTGGTAGCAAGACCATCGTCTACTCTGGCGACGAGTCGTCAACTGGAGAAACTGAATCTCTATATCGGTTACAAGATGGCCGGATTGGGGGCTGTTCTGATGGTGACAGTATTCTGGACCCCTCCGATCCGCCCAACCGGGTTGGAATATTCATGGCCGGTACACAAGCAGCGCTTCACTCTTCGACTGCTGCGGCAATGATCTCCGGTTCAACAGCGGCGACGGCTGCCGGGGCAGGAGGCCCTGTGCTCCCGCCGTCTCAAGTTTTATCAGATCTGTTCGATGCGTTGGCTGCGCTCATGGCAGAGGCTAACCCGGCGGATCAGAACACCCATAACGTAGAGATTGCGAATGTGAAGGAACAAATCACTCAGGCTAAAGCGGATCTAGCAGCTGCAGACGCCAGGATGACGATAGAGCGGGCCGCTTTAGATGCGCAGGCTTATAGGCTCATGTTGGATCAGAACACGTCACATGAAGTCATGAAGAGGAAATACAGTTCCCGTTTGCCTTCAGTTTTCGAAGCCAGAGACCTCTTCAACACCCCGGAAGCGGGGACCAGCAATCCGCCGGTGGTAAACCGGGCGGAAGCACCTGAGACGGGCGCGCCGGTCCAGCCCCGCTTAATATATCTACCTCGCCATAACGCCAGTGTGCCTTAGGCCGTGCAAACACCTCCGGGTCACTACTCCAACCCGATGGATAACCTTGTTGCAGCTGCGGCACGGCTGGAGGCTATTCCAATTGAAGGTGACTCACCACAAAGCGATAAAGACGCCGCTGGTCAAGGAGCTCCTTAGGACTGCTTTGGTCCAACAGAAGCGTATTCGCACAGCCGTGACGGATCCACTCTACCCCCGCCCAAGCCGGAGCTATAGCAGGCACATGGATGAACCAACAGATCAAGTAATGCACGGCGTGGTGCGCCCGTGGCAACAACCCGGCAGGTGGTGTCAATAACGCCAGGAGGTGGTGGACCGCCCGAGCGCCGCAGGGAGGCCGAAAGTTAGCAAAGACGTAATCTAGGCGCTGCTTACCACGCCGGTTCACCCCACCACCTCAGTCGAGCCAGGGGTCGCTTCTAGCTTGGGGGTGCCTGTTTGATCCCCGCTTTATGCAACGTGCGCTTGCCCAAAGACTTCAAGGGTCCGCGCAAGGTGCCAGGTTATACTGCTGATTTACCTCCAGAAGCATGGATAGAGAGCTATGAGATGGCCATGGAGATGCTAGATGTGGATGAGGCCACGTGTGCAAAATATTTTACCATGATGCTTGAAGGGACGGCGCGTACTTGGTTAAAGAGCTTGCCGCCCAATTCTATCAGTTCATGGGCCCAGCCATAACCCGGTTTATCCGTAATTTCAAAGATACCGTAAGCAGCCCATGTCCGTAGTGGACTTGGCAGCTTGTGTCCAGGGGGAAGGAGAATCAACTACCCATTGGGTATGCTGCGTCTCGGAAATCTTACACTCGTCAGACCGGATCAACGCTGACTCTGCGATCTTAACCCTGGAGGGCAACTGCCGGTTTAAGCCTTTAAAGTTGAAGTTGGGGCGTATGAAGCGATTTTTTAACGACATGGGAACTCTCATGGGTGCTTTAGTGAACTATGCTGATTCTGATAGTACCAAGGACCCCGAATCTGAGGATGACGAAGCAGGGAAGGGAAAGAAGAACAGCAACTCCAGGGGGCATCAACACAAACCGGCAGGCCATGGGAACGGAGGCAAACATAAAGCGGATGGCAGCATGGACTTTGTGGCTAATACTAATGCACATGACAAGGGTCAGCGACGCAGAGGTAAAGCGGCGAATCATGGTGGGGCTCCGAATCCTAACCCGGATCGCTTAAATTATTTATTGAATCAGCCCTGTCCAAAGCACGAAACGAAGGAGATGCCGGCCAACCACCTTTGGAAGGACCGTTACATTATACAGGAGTTCAAAAACTCTAATGCTTTCCGTTATGATCATGGGTCCGGTGGTGGCTCAGGATCCGGTCTCCATGGGCCGGATCACGATGGAGGAGCTTCCGGTTCAGGCTTCAGTGGAAATCAGGGCGGACATAACAATCAGAATAGTCAGAATAACCAAGGTGGTTACAACCAGCAGCAGCAGCAGCAGTCAGGTTATCAGAGCCATTCGAAACAGTTGAACAGTGGGCAGTATCACGTTTTCACAACTAGCTTCGATAAGCGGGACCGGAAACTTCACAAGCGAGCGGTGAATTCTGTTGAACCGGCCGTACCACGTTATTTACGCTGGTCGGAACAGCCAATCATGTGGAGCAGGGTGGATCACCCTCTTCGGGTTAACAATCCGGGCCAGCTGGCATTGGTGGTAGCCCCTCAGGTGGGAGGTTATAAATTCACCAAAGTGCTCATGGACGGAGGGAGCAGTATTAACATCTTCTACTATGAGACATTCCGCCGCATGGGGTTAACAGATAAAAATCTAAAACCGGCTAATACGGTGTTCCATGGTGTGGTGCCTGGCAAGTCAGCATACCCTATCGGCAAGATAGCTCTGGAAGTGGCTTTTGGGGACGATCACGATTCCCGCTCAGAGACACTAACATTTGAGGTGGTGAAAATCCGGAGCCCATATCACGCCCTATTTGGGCGGCCGGCTTATGCCAAGTTCATGGCACGGCCTTGTTATATCTATTTGCAGCTCAAGATGCCGGGTCACAAGGGGACAATAACGGTTCATGGGAGCCGCAAGATCGCTTTGGAATGTGAGGAAGGTGATGCGCCCATGCAGAGTCGGTTTATGCGCTACGGAGGAGTTGAAATATTACAAGGACAACGTTGATCCGTGGACATGACCCCTTTGAAGAAGCCGACTACAGAACAAGATCCGGACCTGAAATTCAAATCGGCAACTGAGACTAAGCTTGTTGACTTCGTGCCTGGCGATTCGTCCAAGCAGTTCAGCATCAGTGCCAACTTGGATCCGAAATAGGAAAGCGCGCTCATCGAGTTCATCCGTGAGAATCGGGACATTTTTGCATGGAAGCCTTCTGACATGCCAGGTGTACCGAGGCAACTCGCTGAGCACACTCTTAATGTTGATCCCAAGTACAAACCGGTGAAGCAGTTTCTCCGCCGGTTTAACGAAGAAAGGCGCAAGGCCATTGGAGAGGAGGTGGCGTGCTCTTAGCAGCTGGTTTTATCATTGAAGTCTTCCATCCAGAGTGGCTTGCTAATCCGGTGCTGGTTCTTAAGAAAACGGCACTTGGCGCATGTGTGTGGATTACATGATCTTAACAAGGCTTGTCCAAGAGATCCTTTTTCCTTCCCGCATTGACCAGATTATTGATGCCATCGCGGGTTGTGAGCGTTGAGCTTTTTGGATGCATATTCGGTATCATCAGATCAAGATGGCAGTTAAGGACCAGGAGAAAACAACGTTTATCACTCCCTTTGGAGCCTTCTGCTATGTATCTATGCCTTTTGGGCTCAAGAGCGCCCAAGCAACTTATAAACGCTGTGTACAGAATTGCCTGCATAAACAGATCGGCCGTAATGTGCACGCCTATGTTGATGATATTGTGGTCAAGTCAAGGGAGAAGGAGACACTAATTGACGATTTGAAGGATACCTTTGACAACCTGCGGGTTTACAAGATGATGCTCAACCCGACCAAATGTGTCTTTGGTGTTCGGAGCAGTGTTATTGGGTTTTCGTGTCCAACAGGGGAATTGAAGCTAATCCGGAGAAGATTACGGCTATTACCTCCCTGGCTAAACCGAAGTGTATTAATGATGTCCAGCGTTTGGCAGGCCGGATTGCCGCGCTGAGCCGGTTTATCAGCCGCCTTCGAGAGAAGGCCATCCCTTTGTACCAGATGCTGAAAAAGACAGATCAGTTTGTCTGGAGTCCAGCCGCCGATGAAGTGTTGGAGGACTTAAAGCGGCAGTTAGCCAATCCGCCCGTTCTTGCAGCTCCAATCGACAAAGAACCGTTATTATTGTACGTAGCGGCTAATGCTCGCGCAGTCAGCGTGGCTATTGTGGTAGAGCGCAAAGAGGCGAGCAAGGAATATCCGGTTCAGCGGCCGGTTTACTATATTAGCGAGGTGCTTATTGAATCCAAGCAACGGTACCCGCATTGGCAAAAGCTAGTATATGGAGTTTTTATGGCGAGCCGGAAGATTAAGCAATACTTCCAAGGCCATTCGATCAAAGTGGTCAGCTCTGCTCCTTTGGGCAATATAATTCAGAACAGGGAAGCGACTGGCCTGATTGCTAAGTGGGCTATAGAGCTTGGGCCGCACGGGTTAAAGTATGTGCCTCGAACGGCGATCAAATCTCAAGCGCCAGGATTTCATCAATGATTGGACGGAGTTACAGGCACCTGAAGAGAAGCCGGATCACACCTATTGGATGATTCATTTTGATGGATCCACGCAATTGGAGGGCTCGGGGGCTGGAGTCGTATTAACTTCCCCACGAGGTGACAAATTCCGTTAGTTCTCCGCTTGATGTTCCCTTGTACTAACAATGCAACTGAGTATGAAGCTTTACTCCATGGTCTTCGGATGGCGAAGGAGATGAATCTCAGCCGGGATAAGTGCTTCGGTGACTCGGACCTGGTGGCTCAACAGGTGTCTGGCACTTGGGATTCCAAGGATCCCCTCATGGCAACCTATCGACGTGAGGTGGACATTGTTGCAGGTCACTTTAAGGGTTATCAGGTGGATCATGTGGACAGACGGAAGAATGAAGCGGCGGACGCTTTAAGCCGGATGGGCTCTCAGCGTAAACCGGTCCCGCCTAATGTCTTTTTAGGTGTTTTGCATAACCCGTCCGTCCAGCTCCCTGGTGAAGCGGATTTGGCTATTCCTGATCCGGAGGCACAGTTGGTGGCAGCCCTGCATGTTATACCGGATTGGATAGTTCCTTATCTTGCGTACATGAACCGGGGCGAGTTGCCAGAGGATGAGACTCTGGCCAGGCAGATAGTCCGGCGATCAAGGTCCATGACCATTGTCAATGGCGAATTGCATCATTGCAGTGTGTCAGGCGCGTTCCAACACTGTGTGTCCCCTGAGGAAGGTTGCGAAATTTTACGCGAAATCCACGAAGGGGATTGTGGTCACCACGCCGGTTCAAATTCTCTGGTGGCTAAGGCGTTTAAATCACGGGTTCTACCGGGTTGACGACTCATGCCGATGCGGAGGACCTAGTTAGACGATGTGATGGGCTGTCGAGAAATTTTCACGGCGTGCTCATGTGCCGCTCAAGAATTGAGGATGATTCCAATTACTTGGCCGTTTGCGACTTGGGGTTGGATATGGTCGGACCTTTCAAAAGGTCCAAGGAAAAAAAGACCCACCTCTTGGTGGTGGTTGACAAGTTTACCAAGTGGGTTGAAGCGGAGCCCATTAGCAAGTGTGATGCAGCTACAGTGGTTAAGTTCATTAAAAAGGTGATTTTCCGGTTTGGCTTTCCACACAATATCATTACTGACAATGGTACCAACTTGTCCAAGGGCGCTATGAAGGAGTCCTGTGAGCGTGAGCACATCCGGCTTGACGTATCGTCAGTAGCTCACCCCCAGTCCAATGGGCAAGCAGAACGGGCTAATCAAGAAATCTTGCGAGGCATCAAACCCCGGCTTATGGTTCCTTTGCAGAGAACACCGGGTTGTTGGGTAGAAGAGCTACTATCTGTGTTATGGAGTATCAACACCATGCCCAACAGATCCACAGGATACACACCGTTCTTTATGGTCTATGGAGCGGAGGCGATTCTCCCCAGTGACATCCGTCATGACTCACCTCGTGTGGCAGCTTACGTTGAAGTGGACAACGAGACGGCACGGCAAGACGCTTTGGACCTGTTGGATGAGGAGCGTGACATAGCGGCTGCCCGCTCGGTGATTTACCAACAGGATCTTCGTCGTTACCATAGTCGCCGGGTCAGAACTAGAACTTTTCAAGAAGGATATTTGGTGCTTCGGCTCATCCAAGACCAGACTGATATGCACAAGTTATCCCCACCATGGGAGGGACCTTTCGTGGTCAGCAGGAATCTGCACAACGGGTCGTATTATCTCATCGATATTCGAGAGCATAAAGACTCACGCACGTCAGAGGAGGAGACCAACAGGCCGTGGAACATAGCTCATCTTCGGCCTTATTATACCTGAGCCATCGGCTCTACTTATGTACATATTATGAAAGTGTATATATTATGAATAAAGTAATAAACCGGAGCCTCAGCTAAAGCGGGGTATCTGTTCTGTTACATCATGCGTGGTTACATGGAGTTGTTCTGTCTTAAAGCGGCCTCCGGTTTACCCCCTGAGTTTTCTTTTGAAAAGCTTTATGATATCACTTGGGGGCTTGGTCGTGTCCGAACCAATGCAACACCTTTTGATAGGCGAAAGCCACCAGATCACTTGGGGACATGGTCAAGTCTGAACCAACACGCTTCTTGATCGGCCTAAGGCCATAGAGTCACTTGGGGGCTTGGTCGAACCCGAACCATTGCCACGCCACTTGATCGGCATAATGCCACGGTTTCAGTTGGGGACCTGGCTGACTTGAACCATGGCTAGACCTTATTGGGAGCTTGGTCGTGTCCGACCATGGTAACACCATCTGATCGGCTCAGTAAAGCCTCTTTTTGCAAACGGTTTTATCATTGCCTTTGCTTCCATATTTTTTTCATAACTGTTATTTGATTTTTGTTGCGATAACATTTTTAAACCGGTTCAAACTGTCAATGATGGAATTCGGTCCATTTTTAATCCGGAGATAATTTTTCCGGTTTGACTTTTTCTGTTAACATCCCATTATGGAGTAACAGGGGGCTTGTCATGATTCGCACGGTTTACATATGGTAAACCGGCATTATAAACACAGGAGCTGTTTTCTCCTTTGACGGTAATGGTTTATACAACCTCCACTTCAAGATTGGCTAAGCCAACTTCATGCCCAAGCGATGGCAGGTATTTTGTATCACAAATTTTGATTATATACCTCAATATTTCATTTCATATATATATGAACGTCACAAGCCGGTGGCGGCACAAACCGCCGTGGCGATTTAAGATTTTGTGATCAGAGGCAATATAGATTGAAGGTTTCGATCATTCAATCAGAAGTATCAGCACCATTGCACGAAGGCATATTAAAAGCAAAAGTGTTGGCTATCCTATTACAAGGCATTCAGAGGCCCAAAATTTGGAATTGCTTCATAACGGGCAGTTTCTGACGTATCAACCGACTTGACGGATTAAGCTTCATTGCCGGGTTGACGTGAAGTAGATGGGTCGTCTGGCGTCGGTTCAACTTCTTCCTCCTCACCATCCAATGGCCGGAAGTCATTGGTGGTCCAGTCAATCCGGGTTAAAGCCTGAAAGACAGCCTCTTCACTTATAAGCTCAGCCGGATCAACGTCAAGGGCGTAAGTGTGCTTACGGGTTGGTGGAACAAGGTTCTGCACTTTCGGAATAACAACTTCAACCCGTCTGTTGTTCACGTCGTAGAAGGAGCTGTGAACCATTAGGTTGGCCTCTTCTGCCAGTTGACTCGCCAGACGACGCATCTCCCTTGTTACCCGTTTGAGAGCATCATTATCAAATACTTCGCCATTTTCTTGAGCACTGGGGAAGCCTTTGGCTATGTCAGCCGGATCAAGGTCAGCTATCCATGCTTTGGCGCGAGTTAGTGCCAATAAGGTGACAGCCCGGGCAGCGGATCGCTTCAATTCTTCTATCTGTGCTGGTATCATAGATAGCCGGTCTAGTGTGTCCTTGATCAGTGTCGGAGCTGCATTATCATAAGAAGTGGCGCAAATAACTCGCTGGGTGCCGGTATACAGATGTTCAATTAGCGTATACGCGACCTTGAGTTTCTTTTGCATGTCAGAGCCCAGATGAGCAATGCGCCTACCTATACCGGTTTAAGAAAGTTCAGGTTAAACCGGAGGAAATTTCAAAATGGAATATTCATCACAACCTTGGTGAAACGTTGCTTACCAAATATTACAAAGGTCATGTCATTGATTTGGCGCTTTAATCCAGTGAGCTCGTCCGTCGCTGGTTTAAGAGCTGCTTCAGCATCCTCCGCCCGTTTTAGCAAGCCCGCCTTTTCAGCATCCCAGCTGGCCCGCTCAGACTTGAACCACTCCTTGAGCTGCTCCATGGTAGTCAAGGCGGTTTTCAGTTCATCCTTGGCCTTGGAGGTTTCTGCTTGTTGAGATTTCAGATTTTCTTGAAGATCATTGATTTGTGAGACTTGTTGGCGTATCTCACTCTGCAACAACAAGAGAGCATGTTAATATCTTCATTAGAAGTCCCAAGCGCATAACCAGTCATACACTTGGCACTTGGGGGCTAATGTGGATCATTTTTTACTGATTATTGAAGTCCCATGGATTAATACAAGTGTTAATCATGGCACTTGGGGGCTAATGCGTGTTTGATCAGAAATATATAAGACAAAGTGCTATGGACTATGCAAAGTCCCGGTTTGACTTTCTAGGGACAAACCGCCCTTGGGGGCTACTATGCAATGAAGGTACAAGAGAAGGGCACAACTATTTACCTCATAGCGCTCCTTCATAAGATTTACTAAACCGGCTTCATAATCACGGCTTGTGTAGAGCTGGTTCAGGAAGCCAGAGTGAAGGTCTTGGGCAGAGAGATTGTTATAAGCTGACAGATCAGTTTTCTCCTTCCCTTTGCTCATGGCAGTAAATTCGTCCTTGGTAGTGTGCTTTGATAGAGCATTCGGATTGCCAGGGGCGGTATATGCGGTGCCCGTAACTATGACATCATCATCTGTGGTCGGACTGGCCGGATTAGCATTTTCAAAAGGGCTTGGCGCTTTCATACCCAGGCTTGGCGGATCAGCAGTTGAGTCCCTTTGTTCTATTGTAGGACTCAGAGGAGCAGGAGGATGTGAAGTCTCAACTTGGACATCTGGTTCAACCTCTGGTGGATTAGCATTGGCATCTTGATTTTTCCCAGCAGAGTTGTCATTAGTAACTTCGGGATTTTCACCATGATGCTCTGGAGTCTTCTCCGGATCAACATCCACAGTAGGGTCGAGGGTCTTGGCCTTTTTACTAAGTCGAGCCTTGGTGCTGTAACATCAAGGGTTAGAATATGATAAACCGACAAATACAAAGAACAAATTAAGGGGTAATATACTTACCCAGCAGCAACTTTGAGAGGAGGCAGCTGAGTGGTTGATGAACCGCCAGACGAGTTGGAAGAAGCCTGGTAATACAGGTCAGACGGATTGAGAGGGCATTGGAATAAACCTTTCAAAGGATAACGCTTTTCAGGAGAACAAGTCACCTCTGGACGACGTTTCCGGGTTAGTGTGTCAGCTAAACCGGACGACGTAATTTGTTGACTGCTATGCCAGGTCGTACGGGGTTCTTCAGTTTGTTGTGTCTTCAAAGAAAATTTTGGATCCAAATGAGCATAGGAGTGAGATTGTTTCACTTTACGGGACTGTCGGCGAATTTTTTAACCGGTACAAGATCGTAATCAAGAGAGAAGGATTACCTCAACGGAGTTACGCATGGCTGGCCTCGCGTCATCCTGCGAATTGTAGTTGTCAATAAAATGAATGAAAAAGAACCAAGTGAGTCAAGCTCTACCTCGATCTGATTCTTCATCTTCCGCGGTTCGTAAGACTCGGCGGTTTTCCTCTTGCCGCTTTTCTTGGTGGTCTTGGTCTTTGCACGCAGCACCCGAGCCGGTTTAGTTCGTTTCCAAAAGGAGTTGTTAGCCTGAAAATTAATACAGAGGGATTAATACAATCAATATGGAATCAAAGTCAGTAGAGTAATGAGAGGAACCTTACCTCGGGCGGTTTGTTGGAGATGCAGAACGGAGCCAACCCGGTTTGGCTGCATGCGGAGGTCGGTTCATCGAGCATTTTCTTCACTATTTCGGTAACTTCAAGCTCAGTTATTGATAATTCGTGATGTCGTTGAGGATCTTTGACGTCACCAGTATATTCATGCATTAATCCGGGGCCGCGGCTTAATGGCAAGATGCCCCAAGAAGCCCAGCAGCGGACAAGGTCAATACCAGTTAAACCGTTGGCCATCAGAGCCCGGAGCTTGGTAATTTGAGGTGCAAAATTCTTCCTTTTTTGGCGGTCAAGCCTTGAAAGGCAAGGGGTGGCTGTTGCTAAGCCGGTGAGGGCGATAACCCGGCAAGGGATTTTCTTCGTTAGGAGCAGTGTTCCGGCAATAGAACCAGGTTTGATTTCAATCTTTAGGATGGCTATGATGTTTGGCGTGAGGGAAGTCCACTTCCTTCCTTTTCTGGATTGAAGCGCCGCCAATTTCTGTGTTAGGACCGTCCGAGAATTCTGTACGGCGGTTCAAATGAAAGAAATCTCGAAATAACTCCACGGTTGGTTCTTCTTGAAGATAGACTTTGCAGAATACTTGAAAGTTGCATATATTGGACACGAGTTCGGACCAATATCTTGTGGATGGAGTTGGAAGCTTGCGAGGACATCTCGTAAATTTTTGATCCGTCCCGGTCTAGGTGTTGCATAAAACAATCACTTCTCCTTCTTGAGGTTCGGTGGACATTCCGATTCGAACTTCGCCGATGGAGAGCATTTTTGAGGCTAAAAGCGCCCGGTGGTGACGTAGCCGTTGAGTTGTGTTTCCGTGATCCGGGACGGAACCCAATTACAAGCAGTAAATTGTTTCGCCATTCTGGAAGGGGGGAGCTGAAAGAAAATCAAACAGGTGCTGGTTTATTGTCTACGGTTTGTAAGTGAAAAAATCAGTGTTAAACCGGTGAAACTACAATGCAAGGTACAGTTGGCGGTTTAAGAGAGGGCTAATGGCATATGGCGGATTGGCCATCAAGGATTAAACCGCCCGTAGGCAGAAAGGCCAAGATTCAAGATTTCTGCTAAGTGTTGACAGAAACAGGTTTTACACAATGTTCAAATCTATTTGGATCTACCGCACATTTATAAAGCAGTTTTTACTGCGTTCTTTAAAAGGTGTTCAAGTAGAACAGAGAAGGATGCATACTTTACAAGAAGAAAAGGAAGGGCTGCTAGTATTAAAAACAGATGCGAAATGACTACCGCAGGAGATCTATACCGTTTTTGGATCAAAACTACCGCGGCATAAGGTAGAATGAAGAGGAAAAATGAAGAACTGTGCGGATGAGCTTGCAAATACCTAAATGCAGATCTAAGGACGAAGAACAGAAGAAGTTTACCGCTGCAGATTACGGCGGAGGGAGGCGATGAGCCTCTGATCTAACTCAGGTTGATGCAGCGGCCTTGGTTGGTGCAGTTCTCGAAGGTCGCGGACGGCGGCACAGCTTCAGAGCTGAGGGCGTCGCGAGGAAGAAGAAGATGCAGAAGAGGAAGAGAAAAAGGAGCCCTCGGGTTTTATTTCTAAGGGAAAGAGTAAATGGCAGGCGCGAGAATCAAGGTGTCCGAGGCGGCTGAGTGGGCGCGCCTGTTGCCTCGATTTTCGAGATAATCATTAACGAGAAGGGAATCTTTTTAATCCTTTTATATGCAGAGATGATGTCATGATGGACCGTTGCGGAGCTCCGTAGATGACGTCACGGCGGTTTACAAAAATTCACAGGAGAAGTCAATATGGCGGTTTACGAAAATACAAGAGGATGTTTACAAGATATTTTTAGTGTTGAAGATTGACATGAATAAATTCAAATCAATCCGGGGCCTAATGTTGAGGATATAGCTACTAAGTATAAACCGGCCAGGAGGGCCCGGTTCACCTTAGATCGTGTCTTTGAAGCCCATGAAGGTCTTGAAGATGGCGTTCAACTAGTAAAGCTTGGAAGCCCACGGCCCAAAGGCGGATTAGGGCCCGTAGTGGTAAACCGCCATGATTATGTAAACTTGTAATATAAGTTAGAAAGGAGAGAGACCGAGCCGGACACTTTTTATAGGTCGGCTCGGGACTCTGTAGACCAGCCGGGCATCAACCTGTGAATATAAAGGGACGACCCAGCGGCGGTTCAAGACAAACAACAACAACTCGAGGCCTAGGCGAAGCTTATTTTCTCCCTAGTCATCGAAACCACATCAATCCCATCACAACTAGACGTAGGCTTTTACCTTCATCGAAGGGGCCGAACTAGTATAAACTCTTGTGTCTTTGCGTCCGCTTTAACCCCTTCATGTTAACCCGTAGCGATGGCTCCACGACTAAGTCCTTTCATGAGGACATCTTCCGTGACAAAACCACGACAGTTAGGGTTACATAGATTCGGTTACAATGGTAGGAGATCTACATATCCGTATCGCCAAGCTTGCCTTCCACGCCAAGGAAAGCCCATCCGGACACGGGACGAAGTCTTCAATCTTGTATCTTCATAGTCCAGGAGTCCAGCCAAAGGCTATAGTCCGGCTATCCGCACACCCCCTAATCTGGGACTCCCTCAAGAGCTCCCTGAACCAGGCTTCAATGACAACGAGTCCGGCGTGCATATTGTCTTCGACATTGCAAGGCGGGTTCCTCCTCCGAATACTTCATAGAAGATTTTGAACACAAGGATAGTGTCCGGCTCTGCAAAATAAGTTCCACATACCACCATAGAGAGAATAATATTTACACAAGTTCAATCTGCTGACGTATTCCGCAGCGTGACATCACACCACGACCAAGCCTTCCTTCGAATCGTTTTTACTGTCCCACCTCAGCGCGTTTAGCGAGGCAGTTTCCTTGGCACGTCTTGTCAAAGCAGAGATCGTGTCCCCTTATTCCGGGATCCTCATCAATACGGGCATGGGTAACCCAACCACACCATTGATTATGGCGCTTGGGAGATAAGGGGATAAGGATAGCATAGCTTTGTCCGTCCATATAAGGGGATAAGGATCCACTTTTTCACACACGCCTTCTTCCTCCTTTGCTTATCCATTTCCGCGCACTCGAGCTCCAGCGCCCAAGTTCGCACATCCCACCTCAACCTTCTCCAACTATGTCCGGAGCGGGAGGCAAGTGGATGGCCTCCTCCGTCACGGAGGGGCACATCAAAAAGCTGCGGAAGACCGGATACTTGTCCGACGACATCGCGCATCGGCTCCCCGACAAGGGGCAGCTCATCCCCACCACCAGGCCCCATGAGAGGGTGGTGTTCCTCCCCCACTTCCTCTGTGGACTAGGGTTTCCACTTCACCCATTTTTCTGGGGGCTCATGTTCTACTACGGCCTAGATTTCCATGATCTGGCCCTGAATTTCATCCTCAACACCTCGGCGTTCATCGTCCTGTGCGAGGCCTTCCTCTGCATCCAGCCCCACTTCGGCTTATGGCTGAAGACCTTCAATATCAAGCCGAAGGTAGTGGGAGGCCGCCAAGCGGAGTGCAGAGGTGCCATGGTGGGCAAGATGGCCAACACCCTATGGCTCGAGGGCTCCTTCGTGGAGACCATAAAGGGGTGGCAATCCGGGTGGTTCTACATCACCGAGCCGCGCGACTCCAAATGGGCAGCGGCCCCCGAATTCCGATCTGGCTTCCCTACACGACTCACCTCATGGAAAGAGACAGGCCTGATGTGGGGTAATTCGGAAGAGCTGGCCGGACTCCAAACCTGCGTCCGAAACCTGGTGGACAAGAAGCTCAAGCTTGTCAACATAGTCTAGGTTATGCTCATCCGCCGGATCCTCCCATGCCAACAACGGGCCTTGAACTTGTGGGAGTTTGATCCGGCACAGCACCGAACCTTGAGCCGGCTCTTCGACACTACGTACGAAGATGCCTGGAAGGTGCTATTCAAGGGCGCCGAGGCTCCCGCATCCGCTACCGAAGATCGCGGATTCAGCTCGTGGCATCAAGCCAGCGAGGTAAGCTATTTTACCCTTTACGGGACTCTTTTTTCATAGTTTGACTCTATGCGGGATCTAAAACTCCCTCACCTTTGACAGGACTGGCAAAAGACGTCCGGACAGGTTGACTATCCGGCTCCCTTGCCAGAAGACCCAACAGACGCCCGATTGATGGGGCTGCTGGTTCCGGAGACTCGAAGGAGTTCCCGGTGCTAGGTGTTGTCGGACTCATCGTCTGATGACTCCAAGGCAGAATCCTCCCGCGAAGACGAGGAGGAGGAAAAAGAGGCCTCTCCCCCAGCGGGGGGAGAGAAGAAAAGGAAGGCCGCCCCAACTGGGGAGGCCGGAGGGTCCAAGAAGGGAAGGACCCTCCCTCCAGACTACACCGCCAACGCCGACGACGGCGGAGAGGAGTGGCCACCAAGGAGCAAGCCCCTGGCAAAATCGTAAGTGTCCGGACACCAGAATAACTCATGGCGTTCCATTTGTCGCACAGCATCTTCTAACCCCGAATATAACCATGTAGCCCGCCCAAGGACGGGCTCGACGATTCGTCGAGTGGCTCCCTGGATTCGTCGGATGTGAATAGCACCTCACTTCCGACCGCCTCGTCTCCTCCCGCCGCGGATGACGCCGAGGTGGAGTCCCAAAAGGGGCCCAACCAGGAGGAGGTGGCCCAGGAGGCGCCGCAAGGCGACCTCCCGGACTCTGGGCGCAAAGGGGATAAAACCCCGAAGGGCTTTAAGTCCGGCCCTATGTCGGACTCCACACCGGAACCTTTAGTGGTTCCGGAGTCCGGTAGGCGACCCCTTCGTAAGAAGGGCAAGACTGCGACGCTGGTGACCTCTGTCCAACTGGAGGCACCGGATGATTTGATGGAGGCGCTTAACGGCGCTTCCATCGACGAGGAGCACCGCACTGTTATGAGTGTGGTGATCCAGAAAGTTCAGTCCGCCAAGAGCGGGCTGACCGAAGCCTGTGCCAGCCTTCTAACAGGCTTTGAGGTATGTATTTAAGATATATAAAAATATTACCTCATAGACAGTAGGCCCTGATGCTCAGTTTGGTGTTCAGAAAGAAAAGGCCGAACTGAGGATCTAAAAGATATATGCAGGAGTCTAACATAAGTATGTCAATATGGGAATGCAGGCTGCGCTGCTGACCTCTGCCGCACCGACTGCGGAGGTTGATGCATTGAAGCAGAGCCTCGAGCGGTCCGAGAACGAGCTCGGACTTGCCAAAAAGCAGCTCAAGGACAAGGAAGGTAAGTAATACCTTATGGGAGTATTTAAAGATATGGTTGCAAAAGATGACAGGAATAACATGAATACTGCAGGGGCCACGAATGAGGTGGCGACCCTGAAGGAAGCGGTGTCCAAGGCCGAAAGCAATGCGGCCGCGGAGCGCACCAAGCAAGAGAAGCATGAGGTGCGGGTGGCGGAGGTGCGGCAAGAGCTCCAAGCTCTCGTGGAAAAACACGAGAGTTTGGAGCGTGACTCAAAGACTCGAGAGTCCGAGCTCGCCTCGGCCCTTGAGAGCGCCAAAGCCGCTAAGGCCGAAGCCCAAAAAGCCCTCCAGGAAATTGAGGCGATGAAGAAGATAGCGGTGGGAAAGGCATTCTATATGCAAAGCAAGCATGTGAAAGTGAATTATCTGTTACTTACCCAAATCCGGAGCTCTCCAGGAGCATTCGCAGATCTGCCCCGCAGTGTGTCTGATGCTACCGCATTCTACCGAGCCGAGGAGGGAAGCTCGACGGAGAAGGTGTTCTGGTCTCAGTATGCTGAGTCCGGACACCAGGTGCCCTTAAGCGACCAGTTGAAGCAGCTGGTCGAGCTCCATAAGGTGGCCGAACAGGCCATGAAAGGCCTCATAGTTCGGTTGTGGCCTAAAGAAGCCATGCCTGGGATCTACTTCGGGCTGGTGAGGCGGCTGGTGGACGCCTGTCCATGGGTTGAAGTCGTCAAGCGCTCCGTCTTCATCGAAGGTGCCCGTAGGGCCCTTGCCCGTGCTAAGGTGCACTGGGGCAAGATGGACGCTGAGAAGCTTGTGACGGACGGACCACCACCGTGCAAGGAGCATCGCAAGCCTGAAATGTATTATGAGGGCATCCTAAAGGGTGCCTGCCTTATAGCGGATGAATGCTCCAAAGATGTAATTTTTGAGTAGACTCGCATTTGTTATCCTGTACGCTGAAAACTTGTTCATATGCGCTAAGTAACACTTTTGAACTTAAAATATTACCTTCTGTGCGGCCGTGTATTAAATTTGAGAGATGGCGAGTCGTCGACTTCATCCCCTATGCCACGAGTGCTGGGGTGTTCGGGATAAACTTGAGCGCTCTTGTTCCCATTCTTGGGTCCTTCGAGGGGGGCGCTCAACGCAACGAACAAGGCAACCGGACTATAATGCTTGAACACTCTCAGTTAGCCATAGAATTCTATAATTTTAAATTTCGGCGAAGCCCCTGGTATTCGGAAGACCAAGTTCGGGGCGCTATCCACGCCTAGGCCGGACAATGCCGACTCCTTGCTCTAAGCGGCATAAGTCTTTAGGGACTCGAAAACCTCTCGAACAGCAACCGGCTCTCGCCCTATCATGACGGTCAGTTGTAGCTTTCTCCACTGAGGTGCTTAACCCAGCTCAACCGGGGCACAATCGCAGTGGTTCTCCCAGCGCTACCTTAGCCGATATAACGGAACATAAGGTACCAAAACATGGGAGCCGGGCAAACCCAACTATTGACCCAAGACATGATTTGGAGCCGATGCATATAATGCTATAAGTTCGGGGTGCCGCACTTCGGACTTATCACACCATATTGTGGGGTACTTAAGCCATGGTGTATTGCCCGTACCAAAGTGTACGGTTGCGCAATGTCATAAATGAATATATATATATATATATACATATATATATATATAGAAAAAAAGGGAATTCAATAATAGGCAGAAGCTATGTATTGTTTATTCAAAAGGGCTGCGAAGAGCAGAACGATACAAATAGTGCGATAAGCAAGGGACGGATTTTTAACATGTCCCCTCCGAGGGGTAAGCCAGCGGGATGGTGTGTAAAACAGGTATACTGCTTGTAATAGAGACCACATGGACACTCGACATAGCTTTCTGCTTCCCTGGCTGTTGCATCGTGTGTTCGGCGATTCTACTGCTAGACAGGGCTTCGTGAGAACGGAGTCCTGAAAGTAAAAAAGAAAGAAGAAAAGAAAAGAATGACACAATCGGGAGCCCTCAGTGCGGTTGAGCTGCATTACGAGCATGCCGTGGTCGTGCCCCTTCCCTATGCCCATGGTATTTCCAGAGCGTAATTATGTACACGTAGTCTTGGTTTCGCAATTTCGCGAGGGCTGGGGCTTGGGCCGCATTGCTATGCGTGCTCGTAACGTGCAAGGCGGTCTTGTTGTAGGTTACTCTAGGTGCGCTTGACGGTGTCCGGACGTTTAATAGCCGAACTCGAGAATTGCCTTAAGAGGCTGCTTTGTACTTCCGCCGTGAGGGCGGCAGTGTGCTCCTCCGTCCGGAGAAGGCGTTCGGTGTTTCCATTGACCGTAATGACTCCTCGAGGACCTGGCATCTTGAGCTTAAGATATGCGTAGTGCGGCACCGCATTGAACTTTACCAAATGCGGTTCGTCCGAAAGCGATCGTGATAGCCGCCAGGAACGGGACTATGTCGAAGATTAACTCCTTGCTTCGAAGTTATCCGAGGATCCGAAGACCACTTCAAGTGTAATCGAGCCTGTCATAGCTTGGCCTCTACACCTGGTATGGCGCTTTTAAAGGTCGTCTTTGTGGGTTTAATCCTTGATGGGTCTATGCCCATTTTATGCGCCGTGTCCCGATAAAGCAGGTTCAGTCTTGCCGCCGTCCATTAGGACTCTAGTGAGATGAAATTAAATCAATGATTGGGTCTAGAACCAATGCGGCGAATCCGCCATGGCAGATGCTAGTGGGGTGGTCCCTTGGTCAAAAGTGATCGGGCAGGAAGACCACGGGTTGAACTTTAGGCGGCTGGGCTCCATTGCATATACGTCCCTTTGTGCACGCTTCCGCTCCCTTTTGGGTATGTGGGTTGCGTATATCATGTTCACCGTCCGCACTTGCGGGGGGGAGCCCTTCTGTCCTCTATTGTTCGGCGGCCGGGGCTCCTCCTCGTCATCGCTATGCAGCCCCTTGTCATTGTTTTCGGCATTTAACTTGCTTGCTTGCTTGAACACCCAACAATCCCTGTTGGTGTGATTGGCTGGTTTTTTGGGGGTGCCGTGTATCTGGCACGAGTGATCGAGTATTCGGTCCAAATTGGACGGGCCCGGAGTATTTCTTTTAAATGGCTTTTTCCGCTGACCGGGTTTAGAGCCTCTGAATCCGGCATTGACTGCCGTATCCTCAGCATTATCGCCGTTAATGCGGCGCTCGTGCTTGTTGCGACACGACCTACCATTGCTGTCCTTGGTATCCGAATTACCAGGGCTCTTGGTCATGTTGTTACTACGAGCTAGCCAGCTGTCCTCTCCCGCGCAAAAGCGGGTCATGAGTGTTGTGAGGGCTGCCATGTATTTCGGCTTTTCTTGTCCTAGGTGCCGGGCAAGCCACTCGTCGCGGATGTTGTGTTTGAAGGCTGCAAGGGCCTCTGCATCCGGACAATCAATGATTTGATTTTTCTTGGTTAGGAACCGTGTCCAGAATTGTCTGGCCAATTCCTCTGGCTGCTGAATTATGTGTCTTAGGTCATCGGCGTCTGGTGGTCGCACATATGTGCCCTGGTAATTGTCGAGGAATGCGGCTTCCAGGTCTTCCCAACAACAAATTGACTCTGCTGGCAAGCTGTTAAGCCAATGCCGGGCTGGTCCTTTAGGCTTGAGTGGGAGGTATTTGATGGCGAGTAGATCATCACCGCGGGCCATGTGGATGTGGAGGAGATAGTCCTCGATCCAAACCGCAGGATCTTTTGTGACATCGTATGATTCAATGTTTACGGGTGTCGTGGACTTGTCACGGCAGATGTCCTCATGAAAGGACTTAGTCGTAGGGCCATCGTACGGGTTTACCTAGAGAGGTTAAAGCGGACACAAGACACGGGAATTATACTGGTTCGGCCCCTTGAATGAAGGTAAAAACCTACGTCCAGTTGTGATGTGATTGATATAGTTTCGGCGACTAGGGAGCAATAGCTTTGCCTTAGCCTCGAAATCTCTGTCCCTAATCCGCCGCCGGGTCGTCCCCTTATATACGGGTTGACGCCTTGCGGCCGGTCTGAAGTCCCGATCCGGCTCATACAAGTGTCCGCTCGGTCTCTTCTCTCTTGTCTTACAACACAAGTTACAACACTAAGGCGGTTTACATAAATGGACCTTAAGTCGCCTCTGGGCTCCGGGCCTCCTTCGTGGGCTGGATCATGGATTTAGGGTAAACCGGCCCCTCGAGGCGGTTCACACTCGTGAGTTGTGTCCCCAACATTAGGCCCCAGATTGATCTGAACTGGTTCAAGTCAATCTTCAACACCTTCAGGAACCTCTTTGATCTCCTTTCATATTTTGTAAACCGCCATCCGCTTGAACCGCCGTGACGTCATCCTCCGATTTCCATGTCAAAGCACCTTGACGTCATCTTTAATAAAGAAATCCAAACAGTAAGATTCCCTTCATTTAATGCTATCCCGGAAATCGAGGCGGCCGCTGCACCGTCCACCGCTTTTGACTCCTTGATTCTCGCGCCCGTTGATTGCTCCGGTCCCTTATAAATAGACCGGTCGCCCCTTTCTCTTCTTCTTCTTCCGCTCTTCTTCTTCCTCGCGACGCTCTAGCCCTGAAGCTCCACCGTCGCGCCCGACCTTCGAACGACGCTTCATCGCTGGGCCGCTGCATCAACCTGACCGTATCAGAGTTTTCGGCGCTCCTCCGCGGTTTCCGCTCGTCAGGTAAGGTTCCTCTCAAGCCCTAGATCCCATCTGTAGATCATGTTCATCACGCAGTTCATATCAGTTTCCTCTCACTTGCTCCGCCATGGCCGTACGCCTCAGCCATACCGTGCATCTTGTATAAGTGATCGCTCCGCCGTTCATTGAACTCTTTATGCACCCTTCCTTTTGTTCGGATCCTCGAGTTTAGAATATCTGAACCCTCCTGCTCTTTATGAAGGTTTGCATAGGTCGTAAAGTTTTTCTTACTAGAGCTTCGGTAGATCCTGATTACCTCCATTCATATGTGAAAACTGTTTATGTCCATACTTAGTAGACTTTCCAACTCTGCCTTTTTCGGGCGGTTTAACTTTCGACAGCTAATCCGTCCTCCATTAGTCCTCGATTAAACCGGGCAGGAAGCCGGATGCTGAATCACCGGTTTAACAATGTATGATATGCCTGAACCGTTTAATGGTAAACCGTCTCTTCCTTTCTTTCGCAGCTTAGTCTTCCGGAATGGCCCCTCAATTCGCAGCTTGCAATTGGGTCCGGTCCAAAATCACCGAAACACAACTGAACGGCTATGTCACCACTGGCGGTTTGGCTCCAAAAGACGTCCTCCATTGGCGTGTTCCGGAGGGCGAGTTTCCTCCCGAGCCGCGAGCGGGGGAAGTAATTGTGTTTATGCAGCACCTAGACCGGGGTTACGCCGCCCGGTTCAAAGTTTTTCCGGGCGTCCTTGCTAGTTTGCAACTCCATCCGCAGGATATCGGCCCAATTCCGTTTGAACATATGCAACTTTCAAGTCTTCGTGAAGTCTATCTTCAAGAAGAACCGTCTGTGGAGTTGTTCCGGATTTTTCCATTTGAACCGTCGCACAGAATTTTCGATGGTCCCAACACGGAGCTGGGCGGCGTTTCAATTCAGAAGAGGAAGGAAGCCGATTTCCCTCACGCCAAGCACCACAGCCATCCAAAGGATTGGAACCAAACTTGGTTCTACCGCCGTAACACCGCTACCGCCAACGAAAACCCTTGCCGGGTTACCGTCCTCACCGCTCAGCAACCATCATCCACTGCCTTCACGCTTGACCGCCATGAACGGAAAAACTTCGCGCCACAAATAATCAAGCTCCGGGCTCTAATGGCCAATGGCTTAACCGGGCGTGGATCTTGTGCGTTCTTTGGGTCTCTTAGGCGTGTTGCCACCGAGCCGCCGCCCGGATTGATGCTGCAGTACACCGCAGCCTCAAAGATCCTCAAAGGCGTCACGAGCTACCCATAACCGAACAGGAGACCACCGAGATCGTCAAGAAGATGCTCGATGAGCCAATCTCCGTCTGCAGCCTCACCGGGTTGGCTCCATTTTGTGCCGCCAACAAACCGCCGCGGTAAGCTCTTCTTCTTTATCTTTCGGGCTCATAATCTGTTGACATATGCTAATGCTTGCTGCTTCCCAGGCTGAAAGCTCCTTCTGGAAACGCACCAGACCGGTCCGGGCACCACGTGCAAAGTCCAAGGCCACTAAGAAAACTGGCAAGAAAAAGACCACCGAGTCCTCTGAATCCGGAGGACGAAGAATCGGCCGAGGTAAAACTTTGACATTTACGAGGGAGCCGCCATAAACCGCCTTCCGCTTTGTATTTCTTCTTGCATGTGCTTGGCCTCTTTACCTTCTTTTTACCGACACTTTTTCTTCCCTGTGATGATGCCGAAGCCAGTCATACCAATCCTGTTGAGGTAATCCTTCTTTCTTCCGAATCTGAGCTTGCGCTGTTAAGAGAATTAAATCACCGTCCGGAAAGTGAAAAATACCATTCCTGTGCTTATTTGAATCCAAATCTTTTCTTGAAGACACAGCAGATCGAAGAGCGCCGTACAACCCGCACGATGGTCAACAGGTTACCTCAGCCGGTTTACCAGACACCCCAATCCGGAAGCGTCGTCCGTGAGGTGACTTGTTCTCCTGAAAGCGTTATCCCTTAAAAGGTTTCTTCCGATGTTCTCTCAATCCGTCGACTCGAATTATCAGGCCTCTTCCAACTCGTCTGGCGGTTCATCCACCACACAGCTACCTCCTGAACATCGCCGCATGGTACGTAATTCTTGTCATCAATTCGATTCCCTATTAATTTGGTCAATTTGTCTTGACCCCACTCAATATTGCAGCACCAAGGCTCGCTTTGAGCAAGAAAGCGAAAACTCTTGATCCTACTCCGGATGGTGATCCGGAAAAAACCCGGAACAGCCACATGAAAATCCTGAAGCCGCCAAGGAAAGCTCCGCGAGTTGTACAAGGATGATACCGCCGACCCGCCTGAAGTTGAACCGAGGTCCAAGTGGAAACCTCACCGCCTGCTCCACCAAACCCGTCAACCGAGCGGATCATGACCGTTGAACCGCCGAGCCAAAGCAAGACAACATCAAGCCCAAAAAAGACCGCTCAAAATGACGATTTTCTTGTGACAGTCTTGGCTACACCGCTCCTAGCCAACCGGTCGCTTTAGCCAAGCATAGCATCAAAGAAAGTTCCACTACTATCAAGAAAGACAAGGGAAGACTGACATATGCGCTTACGACAATTTCTCCGCCCAAGAACTTCATTCCGGCTTTCTGAACCGGCTTTACACAAGCCGTGACCTTGAAGCCGGTCTAGTAAATCGCATGAAGGACCGCTATGAGGTAATAATTTGACCTTTCTCATCTTTTCACCGCAAAGTTAAACCGGGACTTAAGTTGCATCTCCTTAGCAAATTTAGATCAACTAGCCATTAGCCCCCAAGTGCCAAGTTGAATACTTGTATTAAGCTTGGGACTTGTATAATGAAACCACTAATATGCTTTATTTGTCATCGTAATGAAATACACCAAAGAAGTCAGGCAACTCAAGGACCTCCGAACCAATGGAAACCCAAATAGCGTAAGCCACCAAAACCAAGGATGAGCTAAAGACCGCCTACGACCACCATGGAGCAGTGAAGGAGTGGTATAAATCCGAAAGGGTCAATCTGGGACACCGAGAAGGCGGTTTAATAAAAGCAGGCGGAGGAAGCGGAGGCGCCCTTAAACCGGCGACTGAAGAGCTTACCGGACTCAAACGCCAAGTGCATGCCATGACCTCTGCCGTCTTTGGTAAGTAAATTTATACTGAATATGCCTGTGTTTAATGCTTCCGCCGGTTTAACTTGGGCTGTCTAAACCTGGTGCAGGCAAGCGTATTGCTCATCTGGGCTCTGACGTGCGAAAAAAGCTCAAGGCTTTGTACACCCTGATTGAACAGCTATATACCGGCGCCCAGCGGGCCATATGCGCCACTTCATACGACAACACGGCGCCGTCCCTGATCAGAGAGATGCTGGACCGGCTGTCCATGATTCCGGGCCAGCTTGAAGAGATGAAGCGATCCGCAGCCCGGGCTGGCGCCCTGCTGGCTCTGACTCGTGCCAAGGCATGGATAGCGGATCTTGATCCGGCTGACATAGCTAAAGGTTTTCCCAGCGCTCAAGAGAACGGCGAAGCCTTCGATAACGATGCCTCAAACGGATTACAAAGGAAATGCGTCGTGGCGAAGTCAACTGGCCGCTGAAGCCAATCTGGAAGTTCACCGGTCTTTTTATGATGCAAACAACAAACGGGTGGATTTTGTCATCCCGGAAGTGCAGAGCCTGATCCCTCCAATCCGTAAGCACACTTACGCCCCTGACGTTGATCCGGCTGAGCTGATAAGTGAAGAAGCTGTCTTTCAGGCCTTAACCCGGATTGACTGGTCTACCAATGACTTCCGGCTTTGGGTGAAGAAGAAGAGGAAGCTGAACCGGCGCCAGCGCCGTGCCCTCCACCTCGCGCCAACCCGGTGAAGCGGCGTAATCCGCCAAGCCGGGCGACATATTCAAATTTTCAAGGCATAACCCGGCGTGAAACGCCCGGGCCTCAAAAGGCTTTGTAATAGGATAGCAAGTGTCTTTCGTGAACAATGCGGTACGATCTCAGTCTTTAAACTTTTGCATGGCGGTACGGGACCCGTTGGCTTTTGTAGTAAATCCTGCAACATATTTTGCCTGCAATCACAAGTTCTTAAGCCGCCCTGGCGGTTTACGCCGCTAGCCAAACTGATACCAATATATTGATATGAGATAATGCCGAGGTATATGATCAAAGCTATGTGATACGAACATACCTGCCAGTATTAGGCACACAGTTGGCTTTAGTCAAACCCGAGGTGAAGGCCTTATAAACCATCACCATCACAGAGAACAGCCCATACTGCGTATAAAACCGATTTACCATGTAAATCGTGTAGCCGAACATGATAAGCCCCTGTTACTCCATAATGGGATGTTAACAGCAAAATCAAACTGAACAAAAAATCGCCAGCTCTAAAAAGGTATTGAATGCGGAACATAAATCCGGTTTAAAGAATTTTGTCAGTTTGAGAAGGCCAACAAAAACCAAATGACAGGCATAAAGACCCCATGGAAGCAAAATCAATGAGAGAAAGCACTTTGCAAGGAAAGGCTGCACCGAGCCGGATCGAGATGGCGCTACCATGGTCGGACATGACCAAGCCCCTATACGGTGTAGCGGTGGTTCAAGTCAGCCAGGTCCCCAATCGAACTTCGTGGCATGACGCCGATCAAATGGCATTGCGATGGTTCGGGTTCGACCAAAGCCCCCAAGTGATTCTATGGCCTTAGGCCGACCAAGAGGTGTGTTGGTTCAGACGTGACCATGCCCCCAAATGATCTGGTGGCTTTCGCCTGCCAAGAGGTGTTGCATTGGTTCGGACACGACCAAGCCCCCAAATGACAAAAATTTCTAAAAACAAGGCCAAGGGTTAAACCGGAGGCCGCTTTACGACATCATCTCCATGTACCCAAACCGGTCCTTTGTACAGAACAGATACCCCGCTTTAGCCGAGGATCCGGTTTATTGCTTTTATTCATAATATATACATCGTCTTGATATGTACATAAGTGGAGCCAATGGCTCAAGTATAATAAGGCCGAAGATGAGCTATGTTCCAGGGCATATTGGTCTCCTCCTCGGCGTGCGTGAGTCTTTTCGCTCTCGAACATCAATCGGATAGTAGGACCCGTTGTATAGAGCTTCTTGACCACAAAAGGCCCTTCCCAAGGTGGGGACAGCTTGTGCATATCTTTCGATCTTGAATGAGCCGCACCAAGTCTCCTTCCTGAAAGGTTCTGGTTTTAACCCGCCGGTGTGATACCGACGAAGGTCCTGCTGGTAGACCGCCGAGCGAGCTGCCGCCATATCGCGCTCTTCGTCCAGTCGATCCAAATCATCTTGCCGTGCTGCCTCGCTATCTGCCTCAACATAAGCTGCTACTCGGGGCGAGTCGTGACGGATATCACTGGAAGGACCGCCTCCGCTCCATAGACCATAAAGAACGGCGTGTATCCGGTGGATCGGTTGGGGTAGTATTTATACTCCATATCGCGATGGTAGCTCTTCCACCCAACACCCGGCGTCCTTTCTAAAGGGACCATAAGCCGGGTTTGATACCTTTCAAAATTTCCTGATTAGCTCGTTCGCTTGACCATTGGATTGCGGGTGGGCTACGGAAGAAACATCAAGCGGATGTGCTCCCGTTCACAAAATTCCTTCATAGCTCCTTTGGACAAATTGGTGCCATTGTCCGTGATGATATTGTGCGGAAACCCAAACCGAAAATCACCCGCTTGATGAACTGAACCGCCGTGGGTCGCATCACACTTGCTAACAGGCTCTGCCTCGACCCACTTGGTAAATTTATCCACTGCTACCAACAGGTGGGTCTTTTGTCCTTGGATCGTTTGAAAGGTCCAACCATATCCAGCCCCAAAGTCGCAAAGCGGCCAAGTAATTGGAATCATCCTCAATTCTGGCTGGCACATGAGCACGCCTGGAGAACTTTTGGCAACCATCACACCGTCTGACCAGATCCTCCGCATCAGCATGGGCAGTCAACCAATAGAAGCCATGGCGGAACGCTTTAGCCACCAGGGATTTTGAACCGGCGTGGTGACCACAATCCCCTTCATGAATCTCTCGCAATATCTCTCGGCCCTCTTCAGGGGACACACAACGCTGAAACGCCCCTGACACGCTGCGACGGTGCAACTCACCATTAACCATGGTCATAGACTTAGACCGCCGAACTATCTGCCGCCAACGCCTCATCCTCCCAGAACTTCGCCCGATTCATGTACGCCAAATAAGGGAGCGTCCAATCCGGAATGATGTGCAAGGCCGCCACCAATTGAGCCTCCGGATCAGGGATAGCCAAATCAATTTCATCAGTGTTTTAACCGACGGCTTATGCAAAGCACATCAAGGAAGACGTTGGGCGGGACCGGTTCTGTTGGGACCCCACCGGCTCAAAGCATCACCGCCTCGTTCTTCCGACGATCCACATGGTCCACTGGTACCCCTTAAAATGTCCTGCAACAACGTCCACTTCCCGACGATATGCAGCCATGAGTGGATCTTTGGAGTCCCAAGTGCCGGATACCTCCGAGCTACTAAGTCCGAATCACCAAAGCATTTAACCCGGTAGAGGTTCATTTCTCCGCCATCCGGAGGCCGTGGAGCAAAGCCTCATACTCAGCTGCATTGTTAGTACAAGGGAACATTAGGCGGAGAACATAACAGAACTTATCACCTCGTGGGGAAGTTAATACGACTCCAGCCCCCGAGCCCTCCAATTGTCTGGATCCATCAAAATGGATGGTCCAATAAGTGTGATCCGGCTTCTCTTCTGGTGCTTGCAACTCCGTCCAATCATTAATGAAATCCACAAGTGCCTGAGACTTTATGGCCGTCTGGGCACATACTTTAAACCGTGCGGTCCAAGCTCTATAGCCCACTTAGCAATCCGCCGCTTGCTTCCGGTTCAAGATGATATCGCCTAAAGGAGCCGAATCGACCTTTGTGATGGGGTGCCCTTGGAAATATTGCTTGACTTCCGGCTTGCCATAAAAACCCCATATACCAGCTTCTGCCAATGTGGATATCTTTGCTTAGATTCAATGAGGACCTCACTGATGTAGTAAACTGGTCGCTGAACCGGATACTCCTTCCCTGCCTCCTTGCGCTCCACCACAATGGCCACACTCACTGCCCTAGCATTAGCAGCAACATATAATAGGAGCGGCTCCCTGTCAATAGGGGCAGCAAGAACAGGCGGGTTGGCCCATTTGCCGCTTTAAGTCCTCCAATGCCTCATCAAGAATGAACTCCGCATTTAATTGATCCGTCTTCTTCAAAGATTCTGGTACAAAGGGATGGCCTTCTCTCCTAGGCGATCGATAAACCGGCTTAGCGCAGCAATCCGCCTGCTAGCGTTGGACATCGTTGATGCATTTTGGCTTGGCTAAGGAGGTGATAGCTGTAATTTTCTCCGGATTAGCCTCAATCCCCGGTTAGACACGAGAAAACCCAACAATTTGCCTCTTTGGAACACCAAAGACGCACTTGGCGGGGTTGAGCATCATCTTGTACACCCGCAAGTTGTCGAAGGTTTCCTTAAATCCTCAATCAATGTTTCCTTCTGCCTTGATTTCACCACGATATCATCCACATAAGCGTGCACATTACGGCCGATCTGTTTATGCAAACAATTACATGCATAGCGCTGATAAGTTGCTGGGCGCTCTTGAGCCCAAAAGGCATGGACACATAGCGAAGGCTCCAAAAGGGGTGATAAACGCCGCTTTCTCCTGGTCCCGAACCGCCATCTTAATCGATGATAACCGAATACGCATCCGTAAAGCTCAAACGCTCACAACCCGCCGTCGCATCAATAATCTGATCAATGCGGGGGAGGGCGAAAGGATCTGCTGGACAAGCTTTGTTAAGATCTGTGTAATCTACGCACATGCGCCAAGTGCCATTCTTTTTAAGGACTAGAACCGGGTTGGCGAGCCACTTTGGATGAAAGACTTCGATGATAAACCCTGCTGCCAACAGCCTAGCAACTTCTTCTCCGATTGCCTTGCGCCTTTCCTCATTAAACCGGCGAAGAAACTGTTTTACCGGTCTGTATTTTGGGTCAACATTAAGAGTGTGCTCAGCGAGCTCCCTCGGTACACCTGGCATGTCAGACGGCTTCCATGCAAAAATGTCCCGATTCTCACGGACGAACTCGATGAGCGCGCTTTCCTATTTCGGATCCAGGTTGGCACTGATGGTGAACTGTTTGGATGAATCGCCGGGCACAAAATCAACAAGCTTCGTCTCAGCCGCCGATTTGAACTTCAAGTCCGGATCATGCTCTGTAGTTGGCTTCTTCAAAGGGGTCATATTCGCCGGATCAACATTATCTTTATAATACTTTAACTCTTCCGTGGCACAAACCGACTCACAGAAGTCGCATCACCTTCCTCGCACTCTAGAAGCGATCCGCGGCTCCCATGAACCGTTATCATTCCTTTGTGACCCGCATTTTCAGGCTGTAAGTAAACATAACAGGGCCGTGCCATAAATTTAGCATAAGCCGGCCGCCCAAAGAGGGCGTGGTAAGGGCTTTGAATTTTACCACCTCAAACGTCAACGTTTACGTTGCGAGTCATGTTCGTCCCCAAAGGTCACCTCCGTAACTATCTTACCGACCGGCACGCTGACTTACCGTGCACCACTCCGTGGAACACCGTCTTTGGACGGCCTAAGATGCCTATCTGTTAACCCCATACGCCGGAAAGTCTCGTAGTACAGGATGTTGATGCTGCTTCCTCCATCCATAAGAACCTTGGTGAACTTGTACCCTCCTACCTGGGGTGCCACCACCAAGGCTAACTGACCCGGATTGTAAACCCGGGGAGGATGATCCTCTCTGCTCCACACAATCGGCTGCTCGGACCAGCGCAGGTAATGCGGCGCAGCCGGTTCAACAACACTGCCCGCCTCACGAAGTTTTCGGTCCCGTCGGTCCAAACTGGTGGTAAAGACGTGGTACTGCCCCCGCTCAACTGCTTTGGGTTGCTCGATAACCCGACCGCTGCTGTTGATTGTAGCCCCTTGGTTCTCGACTGTTCGTTACCTTGATTATTCGATTGCCTTGCCGCCCGGATTACCACCGAATCCCGGCCGGAATTTCCTCCATCGTAACCGGAGCGGATCCGGAACCGCCGCCCGTCCCTTGATCATACCGGAAAGAGTTGGAGTTTTAAACTCCTGCATAATATAACAATCCTTCCAAAGGTGGTTCGCGGTACCTCCTTCGTCCCGTGCTTGGACAAGGTTGATTTAATATGAAGTTCAAACGATCCGGATTGTGACCGCCCGGTTTGATCACGCCTTCAAGGCCACCGACCCTTGTCCTGCGCATTGGTGTTGGCTACGAAACCCGTGTTGCCGTTCGCTTTGCGCTTGTTCCCTCCATTGCCTGCCAAATGGTGCTGCTGGACTCTGGAGCTGCCGTTCTATTTTCCCTTCCCCACTTCATCATTATCAGATTCGGGATCCTTGGTACTATCAGAATCAGCGTACTTTACCAACACGCCCATTAGAGTGCCCATGTCATGGCAAAAACGCTTCATGCGACCCAGCTTCAATTTCAATGGCTCGAACCGGCAATTGGCTTCCAAGGTCAAGATCGCGGAATCAGGGTTGATCCGGTCTGAAGAATGTAAAACTTCCGAAACGCGGCGCACCCAATGGGTTGTTGACTCTCCCTCTGTCTGGACACAAGCTGCCAGATCCACCACCGACATGGGCTGCTTACAGGTGTCTTTGAAATTTTGGATGAACCGGGTCCGCGAATCGGGTCCACGAGCTGATGGAGTTGGGCGGCAAGTTTTTAACCAAGTCCGGCCGTACCTTCCGGCATCATTGTGAAGTACTTCGCACATGCGGCTTCATCCACGCCCAGATCTCCATGGCCATCTCGTAGCTTTCTATCCACGCCTCTGGATCCAAGTCGGCGGTATAGTTCGGCACCTTGCGTGGGCCCTTGAAGTCCTTGGGCAATCGCACGTTGCGCCAAAGCGGGGACAAGGCAAGGCACCCCCAAAGAGCCGGACGTGACCCCCTGGTTCGAAGGTGGTCGGTCGAATCGGCGCAAGCGGATGATCCTCCGCTTGTGCTACTAACTCGGCCTCCCCACGCGTGCCTGGCGCGGTCCACTACCACTTGAGCATCTTCAAAGCCGCTGCGGATTGTTGCCGCGAGGCGGACCACGCCGCGCATTGCTCGACACGGCCGGCTCATCGACGCTGCCGGCTGTAGCTCCGGCTCGGGCGGGGGTGGAGTGGATCCGATCTCGATCATCTGAGTACGCTTCTTGCCGAGCCAAGGCCGTCTGAGGAGCTCCTTAACCCGGCGTGTCTCCACCGCTGCGGTGAATCGCCTTCAATGGGAATCGCCTCCAACCGCAAGCCGCAGCCGCTACGAGGTTATCCATCGGGTTGGAGTAGTGACCGGAGGTGTCTGCAGACGGTGCAGGCGCACGGTATGATGGCGAGATAGATCTATCATACGGGCTGGACCGGTGCGGCCGTCCAGTGCTTCCGGCGGCTTACCAATGGCGGCGGATTACTGGTCCCTGCCCTTACAGGGTGTTGAAAAGCTCCTTCCCTCGAAAACGGAAGGTAAACGGGACCTGTACTTCCTTTTCATGACTTCGTGACGCGCTCTGGTCGGCTGAGCCTATAAGCTCACGCATCCAAAGCGGCCCGTTCCGCCGCCATCCTTTCGTCCGCGGCTGCCAGTGCCTTTAGCATTAGTGATCTGTTCCTTCACCTTTGCAATCTCCGCGTTGTGCAGGTCCTGATCCGGGCGGATTAGCTTCCGCCAAGAGCACAGCCTAACGCGTCAAGAGCTCGACAAAACTTGAGCCGGCGGGCGACAGGCCTCCTTCCTGGCTGTCATCACGGCTGTTGAACCAGCGACCGGGGCGCCCATGATCGAGGAGTGAAGCGCCGCTGCGTCGCCATGAAGATCCCAACCCGGTGGGGTAGATCAAGGGGTCCGAATACTCTCTCCGTCGGAACAACCCCGATCACGGCCATCTGGTAGCTGGTATAGAGACTCGGTTTCTCCGGCCGACGATTCGCCGCCAGAGTAGACAACGATTTCGTCACCGGATGCTGATCCGTCCTCGTAGTCTCCGTGGGCGACTCCACGAAAACATGCTTGACCGCCGGTTTAGCCAGGGCAGGACTCTTCTTCGCTCGTTGAGCCGTCTCGACGAGGTCAGTGCAGACGTCCGGCCCAGGCTCTGGCTCGCCGATCTTGCCGATAAACACGTGTATGCCGCCAAAGGGGACCCGGTACCCGTACTCAACCGAGACGGCCTCGGGGACCCAGTCAGAATCGTCGATGTAGAGCTTGCCGCGACGACTCTTAGTCATCCGGCCCACTGCATAGCCTTCGAGTCCTTCGAACTTTCCCTCTAAGATCATCAAACCATCGTGCGATAGCCCCACGGTGGGCGCCAACTGTCGTGGACTTGTCACGGCAGATGTCCTCATGAAAGGACTTAGTCGTGGGGCCATCGTACGGGTTTACCTAGAGAGGTTAAAGCGGACACAAGACACGGAATTATACTGGTTCGCCCTTGAATGAAGGTAAAACCTACGTCCGGTTGTGATGTGATTGATATAGTTTGGCGACTAGGGAGCAATAGCTTTGCCTTAGCCTCGAAATCTCTGTCCCTAATCCGCCAGGTCGTCCCCTTATATACACGGGTTGACGCCTTGGCCGGTCCTGAAGTCCCGATCCGGCTCATACAAGTGTCCGCTCGGTCTCTTCTCTCTTGTCTTACAACACAAGTTACAACACTAAGGCGGTTTACATAAATGGACCTTAAGTCGCCTCTGGGCTCCGGGCCTCCTTCGTGGGCCTGGATCATGGACGAGGGTAAACCGGCCCCTCCAGGGCGGTTCACACTCAGTAGTTGTGTCCCCAACAACGGGTGTGATACCCTCAGGGATTTGATGATCCATCACTTCATCTGTGAAGCATAGTGGGTGTGCGGCGCCTCTGTATTGGGCTATATCACGACGCAGCTCAAATGAGCTTTGTCTACTATGTTCGGCCCGGCCGGAGTTGCCATATCCGGCGTGACGGTTGTAAATCGCCACGTGTCGGGCGCCCACGATCCGTAGATCGATCTTGTTTGCCTTGCCTTGTCCTCCAATATATCTCGCAGTCTGGCGCATTTCCCCGCCTTGGTATTTTTTTGAGCGCGCTGGGTGCGGCTTGAGTTGAGGGCCGAGAGGCCTCTCTGTCATGACCACGAGGTGGCGGTCAGCCGTATCATCTTGTTGGTGATGTAGGTTTGGGTGCTTCCTCCTCTAATCGGGGTAGGAGCCTGCATTTTGGGTAGCTCTTGGAGGGGCGCTCGAGTTCATACTCTTCGGCCGCAAGGACTTCAGTCCATCTGTCAGCTAGCAAGTCTTGGTCAGCTCTAAGATGTTGCTGCTTTTTCTTGAGGCTGCTTGCCGTGGCCATGAGCCTGCGTTTGAAACACTCTTGTTTGACGGGATCCTCGGTTACGACGAATTCGTCATCGTCGAGGCTTGCCTCATCTTCGGAGGGAGGCATGTAATTATCGTCCTCAACCTCTCTTTCTACCGCTCTCTCATGAGGCCTGGCTTCTCCATCCTCTTGCGCTGAATCCTGCTGGAGGGGGTTATCTTCGGCACTGTCCTGGGTGTTATTGTCTCCCATGCTGGAATCACCGTTTTTGCTGTGGCGGGATTTAGAGCAGCGCCGCTGACGCCGGCGCTTAGGCTGTTTCTTGGAGGGGTCATCCTCTGATGTTCCATCGCCATTCCCATCTTTTGGGATGTCCACCATGTATATGTCGTATGAAGAGGTGGCCTTCCAGTGCCTGTGGTATTTGGTTCTTAATCGTCTCCTGCATCGTCGTCCATACCGTCAATGTCTTCGGAGTCGAAGTCGAGCATGTCGGTTAAATCATCGACAGTGGCTACGAAGTGGGTGGTGGGTCGACTTTGAATTTCTTCGTCGTCCTCATCCCAACCTTCCTGACCATAATCCGGCCAGGGCTCTCCTGATAAAGAGAGAGACTTTAGTGAATTCAGGATGTCGCCAAAGGGCGAGTGCTGAAAGATGTCTACGGTAGTGAATTCCATGATCGGCGCCCAATCGGATTCGATTGGCGGGGGCACGGAAGGTTCGGAGTCCGGAGAGGAGTCCGGTACCTTGGAGTCACGAGCTTCGCAAAGGACGGGGTAGGTGTACAGCTAAATCGCCGTAGAGATCGCAGCCCCCAAGGCGGTGTCCAGCCACCCGTCCTCGACCAGCGCAGTCGGCTCCGAGCCAAAGGTCGGAGCGGACACTGGTGCAGCCTCCAGGACATTGTTCGGCGGCAGAGCTAGATCATGCCCCTCGTGACAGTGCAGCACGCTTGGTTGTGGCTCGAACCCGTCGAAGATCAAGTCTCCGTGGACGTCGACCGTGTAGTTCAAACTTCCAAATCTGACCTGGTGGCCAGGGGCGTAGCTTTCAATCTGCTCCAGATGGCCAAGCGAATTGGCCCGCAGTGCAAAGCCGCCGTATACGAAGATCTGTCCGGGGAGAAAAGTCTCACCCTGGTGCGCATCGTTGTTGATGATCGGAGGAGCCATCGGGACTAAAGATGACGACATAGAGGAACTCTCAATGAAAGCACCAATGTCGGTGTCAAAACCGGCGGATCTCAGGTAGGGGGTCCCGAACTGTGCATCTAGGAGGATGGTAACAGGAGACAAGGGACATTATGTTTTTACCCAGGTTCGGGCCCTCTCGATGGAGGTAAAACCCTACTCCTGCTTGATTAATATTGATGATATGGGTAGTACTAGAGTAGATCTACCACGAGATCAGAGAGGCTAAACCCTAGAAGTAGGGCTGGAAAAAAAGCTCGAAGCTCGTGAGCTAAACGAGTAGCTCGTGACTCGGCTCGAATCGACTCGAACTCGAAGAATAACGAGTCGAGCCGAGCTTTAGTTTAAGATTGTTTACAGACCAAGTTAAATGAGCCGATCTCATGAGCACTCGTGTAACTCGTTAGACTCGGTAAAAAAATCAGTGTTTTTTAGGGGTAGTAAAATACATCCACTAAACACCTTGTGTCCCAGCACAAGGCCCGGCTGCTCAAAACCGAGCCACCCAGGAGATTCACACGGACATGACCACATATGCACATGCTAAATTCTCATTTAATCTTTTTACCGTATGTGTAAGGTCTGATGTTAATATCTTTAACGAGCTTAACAAGCTAAACGAGCCAACTCACGAGTTATACGAGTCGAGCCAAACTTGAATTTGAACTCGTTATCGTAACGAGTCGAGTCAAGCTAGCTCGTTAATGAAACAAGCTTTAGCGAGTCGAGTCAAGCTGGCTCGACTCAGCTCGAATTCCACCCCTACCTAGAAGCTAGCCTATGGTATGATTGTTGCTCGTCCAACGGACTAAAACCCTCCGGTTTATATAGGCACCGAATAGGGTTAGGGTTACATAGAGTCGGTTATAATGGTAGGAGATCTACATATCCGTATCGCCAAGCTTGCCTTCCACGCCAAGGAAAGTCCCATCCGGACACGGGACGAAGTCTTCAATCTTGTATCTTCATAGTCCAGGAGTCCGGCCAAAGGCTATTGTCCGGCTATCCGGACACACGCTAATCCAGGACTCCCTCAGTGGGAAAATTTCCTACACATGCACCCCAATGAAAATAACATCACCTGGGAAGAATTTAAAGAAGGTTTTCATGGGGCGCATATCCCAAGAAGCATTATGAAGATCAAGAAAAGGGAGTTTGATGACCTCAAGCAGAGAAGCATGACAGTGACTGAGTACAACAGTCAGTTTACTCAATTATCTCGTTATGCCAACGAAGAGCACATGACTGAAAATAAAAAGATGGAAAAATTTCTGGACGGTCTAGCACCAACACTTAAATGCCAGCTGGTCATACACACCTTTCTGGATTTCAAAACACTTGTGGACAAAGCCATTACATTTGAAAATGAGTGCCGCGGCTTGGAGGATTTTCGCAAGCGCAAAAGGGACCAGACTACTCATGCTCGCAACAATGGGAGCAAGACTGATTTTCAGAAGAATGGAGCAAACAAGTCCACAACCAACGATCCACGCCCAAACAAAAATTTTCATGCAAGGGACAAGGATTTTACATACCGCCCAGGTGTTACTTGCTACACTTGTGGAGAGGAAGGGCACTATGCCAAACAAAGGCCCAAAGCCAAGAAACTCAGCTCCCAAGCCAAACAACGGTGGAAATAATTCAGCACCCAAACGTATCAACTTGAACCCCAATAACAATCACAAGAAGGGTCACTTGAACCATGTGACCAAGGAGGAAGCACAAAATGCCTCGGATATCGTACTAGGTACGTTCCCTGTTAACACAATACCATTCTGGAGCTTCTCACTCGTTCATTTCAAAGAAATTTGCTTTGCAAAATGATTTTTCGATGCTTCCCTTGGAAAAATCCATGATCATCAAGTCCCTCGAGATTAAGCAAGTTACTCAGAGTTACTGCCAAGGTGTGGTTATTGAGTTTGAGGGACTAAAGTTTCATGCAAACCTCATTGTACTGGAAAATAAGGGACTGAATGTTATCCTAGGAATGGACTGGTTAACCACCAACAAAGGATTTATTGACTGCTTCAACCAGACGGTAATTCTTACCCATCATCACGGGAAGACAATAAAAATTGCAGCTCAAGAAAGACAAATATCACGGCAACCAAGGTTGAACAAGGTGGACGTTTCAGTGTTAAGCAAAGTTCCAGTAGTGTGTGAGTTCCCCGACGTATTTCCCGAAGAACTACCAGGCATGCCACTAGACCGGGAAATATAATTCAGCATTAACTAGCACCTGGAACCACCCCCATTTACAAGAAACCCTATAGAATGGCACCCTCCGAGTTGGTGGAATTAAAGAAGCAAATAAAAGAATTGCTGGACAAGGGATTTATACGGGCCAGCTCCTCACCTTGGGGTTCATCAGTATTATTTGCCAAGAAAAAGGATGGGACATTGAGATTATGTATAGACTATCGAGCACTAAACATGGTCACCATCAAAAATAAGTATCCGATGCGATGGATAAATGATTTGTTTGACCAGCTCGCTCAAGCCAAGGTTTTCTCAAAAATTGATTTGAGGTCGGGAAACCATCAATTAAAAGTACGGACATAAGGTATCCCCAAGACAGCATTCACCTCCAGATACGGGTTGTATGAATTTACAGTAATGCCGTTTGGACTAACAAATGCCCCCTTATATTTTGTCCACCTCATGAACAAAGTGTTTATGAAATTTATGGACAAATTTGTTGTGGTATTCATCAATGATATTCTGGTACACTCCAAGACGCCTTGGAAGAACATCTTTGAACATCTCGTAATTGTACTGGGAGAATTAAGGAAACATCAATTATACGCCAAGTTCAGCAAATGTGAATTTTGGTTAAGACAGGTTGGTTTTCTAGGCCATTTACTAACCCAAGAAGGTGTTGTCGTAGACCCGGAAAAGGTCAAGGCCCTACTTGGCTGGAAACCACCAGCCAGCGTAACGGATGTACGAAGTTTCTTGGGAATGGCAGGATATTACCGAAGGTTTATTGAAGGGTTATCCACCATAGAAAAACCAATGACACAGTTGCTCAAGAAGGATAAGAAATTTGTATTGACTGAAGCTTGCGAGAAAAGTTTCCAAGAACTCAAAAGGAAATTAACAACAGCACCAGTATTGGTTGTGCCAGACATACACAAAAGTTTTGAGGTGTATTGTGATGCATCCCGGAAGGGCCTCCGATGTGTATTAATGCAATAAGGCAAAGTACTCGCATATGCTTCTAGGCAACTACGCAAGCATGAAGAAAATTATCCTACTCATGACTTGGAGTTGGCAGCAGTCATTCATGCACTCAAAGAGTGGAGGCACTTTTTAGTTGGGAATCGTTGTGAAATATACACGGACCATAAAAGCCTCAAGTATATTTTCACGCAACCAGAACTCACTTTATGACAACGACGCTGGTTGGAATTAGTGAAAGATTATGATGTTGGCATTCACTACCATCCAGGAAAGGTGAATGTAGTGGCATATGCTCTTAGTCGGAACCCCAGTTCGGGCAACAGCGGTCTACCAAACTTGAGACCTGAATTCCAGCAGGAGTTCGCTAAAATCAACTTGGTGATGGTCACTAAGGGCAATGTGTCAAATTTGGAAATACAACCTACCATAATGGAATAGATTAAGGAGGCTCAGCATGGACACCCCAGCATAGAAGGCATAAAAAGAAAAGTGAGTTTGGGCAAGGCCTCAGAATTTGTCATACACGATAAGGGAATATTATGGTATGGAGACAGACTTTGCGTACCAAATATAGAAGACCTCAAACAGCAAATTCTAGCCGAAGGCCACACCTCTCCATATTCAATCCACCCTGGAGGAACCAAAATGTATAAGGACATTCAGGAAAATTTTTGGTGGCACGGTATGAAGAGGGATATAGCTACATTCATTGCATGTTGTGATTCGTGTCAGCGCATTAAAGCCGAGCATCAGAAACCAGCAGGACTATTGCAGCCAAACAGGATACCTGAGTGGAAATGGGACGAAATTGGGATAGATTTCATTGTCGGACTACCTTGGTCACAACATGGAAATGATGTCATACGGGTCATCACAGATAGATTAACCAAGGTGGCACATTTCATTCCCGTAAAGACAACCTACACCACTCAGAAGCTTGCCAAGCTTTATCTCTCCCGCATAGTTTGCCTGCATGGAGTCCCAAAGACTATAATATCTGACAGAGGCACTCAATTCGTCTCTAGATTTTGGGATCAATTACAACAAGCTCTGGGAACTCAACTGGCATTCAGTACAGCATACCATCCCCAAACTGATGGACAGACTGAACGCGTAAACCAAATTCTAAAGGACATGCTGAGGGCATGAGTTCTCACCTACGGAACCAGTTGGGAAGAAAGCTTGCCATATGCCGAGTTTGCATACAACAACAATTACCAAGCCAGCTTGCAAATGGCACCTTTTGAAGCCTTGTACGGGTCGAGATGTCGTACTCCATTAAATTGGTCAGAAACAGGAGACAACAGATCTTCGCCCAGATATACTCAAGGAAGCTGAGGAGAAAGTTAGGCTAATCAGGGACCGACTCAAGACAGCTCAAAGCCGACAAAAGAGTTATTACGATCAAAAACATCGGGGAGTCAGCTTTGAACCCGGTGAGTATGTGTACCTACGAGTATCTCCTATGAGGGGCCTGCAACGATTCAAAGTTAAAGGAAAGCTAGCACCAAGATTTATCGGACCCTTCTGTGTAGTTGCACGAAGAGGCACCGTAGCCTACCAGCTAGACCTACCCGAAGAGCTGTCAGACGTCCACGACGTGTTCCACGTCTCACAATTGAGGAAATGTGTAATCAATCCAGAAAAGCAGGTATCTCATGAGGACATTGACGTACAGCCAGACCTCACCTACAGGGAACGCCCAATAAGAATATTGGAGGAGTCTGAAAGGAGGACCCGTCAGAAAACAATTAAGTTTTTCAAAGTTCAGTGGAGCAATCACACCGAGGATGAAGCAACATGGGAAAGAGAGGATTTTCTTCGGGCAGAATACCCACACCTATTTGAGGATCAGCTGAAATCTCGGGGATGGGATTTTTCCTAAGGGGGTAGGTGTTGTGACACTCCAAAAATTTTGATTTGATTTTTATCAAATTCTTTATTTGATTTGAAGGAGGCTATTTAAAATCTTTCTAAAAAGACTCTCCTTCTCAAAAAAATTCTCTTATGACAAATATTTTATTTTGTGTCATCCTCAACCTTGGTGTTTGGTATTGAAGGCTTTTCATTTGATGTTGACTCATCACAATTAGTTTTGGAAAGTTTTTCAATTAAAAATAAATCCTATGGGTTTTGGATTTATTCTTTTTATTCAAACCATTCTCTTTTTCCATGCCTCTTGTTGAAATTTTCTTCCAAAACCCCTCCCTCCACTGTGGGTCAAGTCAAATATCCAATCCCAGCAAGTCCAACCCATTTTTTATTTTTGTTATATTTATTTTACCCTCAAAACAATTTCTGTCTTTTATTTTGGACCTAGGTGATTTACAAAGGAAGTACCAGTTTCCTTTTGAGTTTTGGTCTCAAACAAACTCCTTTGACTAGTCCTTAACACTCTCAACCAAGATCCATCAAGATCCACTGGTCCAAAGTTCAAAAAATTTCAAAATTTGCCCACTGCAAGTTTGGACCAGATTTGCCATTTTTGGTAAAATTAAATTGTTTTCTCTTCCTAAAAATCTGAGATAATTCAGGCAGCCCCTAGATGCATCAAGAGACCACCTCACCAAAGATCAGCTCCAGAAATTTTTTCCACTTGCCAAGATCATTTCATCGAACAGTTGGCATGAACTGTTGCTGTTCAAATTCAGAAAATTCAGAGTTTCAGTGTTGGGTTCAGTCGACAACGTCGTTTTCTTTAGAGCACGGCATCGATCTCGCCAGTACCTGCAGTGGCGCCTTGCTCCCTCTTCCCCCTCCTTATCCAGAGCGCCGCACGGTTGTTTGAACGGGCACAAGCGTCAGTGGCGATGTGTCCCGCCAACGCCGGCGTCTTCTGCGGTGGCAGAACCACCCGTGGTGGCCAACAGGGGCCAGCCCTGCAGAACGGCGCCGTCCGGCACCGCCCACACCACCAGAGGCCTCCGCGTGGCCGTCTCCTTCCCTGTGCGTGCTGCAGCACAGTCGCCGTGGCCTGAGCAGCACAGGGCGCGCTCTCTGCCGCCGACGTGCCCGTGAGGCCGTTCCGTCGGGAACTTGGAGTATCGCCCAAGGCAGGCCAAGCTTAGCACTTGAACGGAACCAGTAGACCATCGCGATGATGCCTAGCCCCCTAAATCACCTGACCGACCACTGCCTCGCCGTAATCATCGCCGGAGTTATCCCGTTCTCGGCCACCGCCTCGGACCGGCTATAAAAGGAGCCCTCGAGCTCGTTCTCGACCCAGCACCACTCCTCCACCTCACCAGAGCCCCGCCTAGCCACTAGGAGGACCTCGAGGAGGTCTTCTTCCTCGACTCCGGCCGCCCTGATCGCCTCGGGCTCCGGCGCAATTCACTCTGGTGAGACCACCCCGCCTCCCAGACCGTGCCAGTCGCCTCCTACTACACCCAATGCTCTAACCCGAGCCCCAATTCAACTTTTGCAGCCCTCCCCGGCGAGATCCACCAACGCCCGAACCACCGTCCACCGGAGTTGGGGCCGCCGCCGATGTGGTGCTCGCCGACGACCAACTCCACCACCCACAGACGCGGGAGAGCACCGTGAGTCCGTTTGTACCCTCCTTTTCTAGTGCCTCGCCGTGGATCACCGCCGGCGACCACCGCGGCCCTTGGGCGCCGGTAGCTCTGTTTGAAATTCAAACCTGACAGGTGGGACCCCCTCGTCAGCTTTTTCTTTTTATTCAAACCGTTTTCTGGTGGCGCCTTCTGTGCAGGTGCTTTTTCTCCTCTGGAAGACGTATTCCCTACCGAAGCGTTGTCTGTTTTTATAAACTAACCCCTGGAAACTTTCTGTTTCATTACAGACGAGTCCCTGGACTAAAACCTTAATAACTCTTTAATAAAACATGATTTTTAATTGATTCTTTTTCTGTCATCTTTACTTTTCTGTCTAGTTTTTTATCATATTTATTTGAAAAATATTTGGAACACTTTTGGTATACACACGGTATTTACGTTAGTACGCGTTTTCTTTATACTGTATATACCGGAAAGAGGTGACGGAACCGCAAACTTCATCGAGATAGACTCCAACTACTCCGAACCAGGCAAGCATGTTTGAACCTTTGATATGATGAGTGTTTTGCACGTTTGCTTGAGTATTTATTTCATGGCATCTTTATATGGATATCAGTGAGTGTTATATTGCATGCAAAAGCAATACAAGTGAGCTTCGAAACTCGATGTGTTATTTGATGTGAGTTTACATGATCATGTGGTGACATGAAAGGTGGTAAGATGGTATTGTTGAAGCACGCCAGTCTTATGCCAAACCATTCAACTCCAGTGTTAATGTGGATCAAGTCACGTTACCATCCGTTTCCTTTTTGTGCTACCACATGTTTTCTGCAAAGAATATGGTTTAGTAAGTTGCAAACCTCTTTCCTCGTACACACTAAAAACAGGGGCCGTGATGAGGGTTCCATGGCCCTGGATTAAAGCCAGTCATCCGGTCAGGGGGCATGGGTGTTTCCGGTTGGGACCGAGAGGGGGGCACCCCTTAGAGCGCGCGATATAAATTTGATCCCATGCTACTCGAGGTTGTGGCCTCCCCGTCTCAAAGTTTTTCTTGAACGTTGCCTAGGGTGATTCCTGGCATCGGGATGTGGAATGGGTGTGTACTGGTTAGATGTGTTTCTTCTAAAACACCGTAAACGGAACTAGTCCTTTGTGACTACTGAAATCCGTTAGCTGTGGTTAAGAAGTACAAACTCTGCAGAGTCAAACCATTCGAGTAACCATATCTACGGTCAAGGACTATGGTCAACTCATCTATGTCAGTGTCAGTATCAGTCTCAATGTCTGTCTCAGTGACAATCTCCGCTAAATGAACATGAGTGTTAAACCCAGCTGTCAGGACCCCGATTCCAAATCACATCGACCTAGCCGGTAACACCTCATATCACTTTGCGGCCTCACGCACGGTATTCCCACGGGTGTCGCCTTACCATGGCCCGGGACCGTTTGCGTCTTTTGGCTCACGATATGATGTTGTCGCTAGCATCCATATGATAAAGAACCCGAGCCGACATGGCTAGTCGTGAACCCAAAGCGGCGCTTAACCTATGGGGACATGCATACATGAATCACATCGAGCATGTCGGTCATCAACGATAGATTCGGGCTGTAGCACTGGGCTAACAGGACTCCGTGAACCGGCCGTGGCAGGCTAGGCAGACTCCGAATAACACCGCGCGACATTTCCCGAAGGGACAGACATAAGGAACGAAGTGAAACACATGCCGCCAGTCAAGTGTCCAAGCAGTAGTGCCGGGCTAGTAGGACTCCGGTGAACCGGGTCAGAAGCGGACTACTATCGCTCGTAAGCACGAGACTACATTTCCCCATATGAGAGGCTGCCAAGGATAAACAACTAGTTTGTCGGATCCCACACATACCAAGCATTTCAAACATACACACAATATGCTCAATATGTGTAGATACAACATGGCATCACAACATAACTCTACGACTCAAATATTTATTCATTAGGCTCCGAGGAGTGAGATATTACAAACATGGTTCTCATGACCCAACACTCAGAGCATACAAGTCAAGCACAAGCGGAAGCTAAACATGTCTGAATACAGACAACTATAAATGAAATAAGGCTGAGAAGCCTGACTATCTATCAGATCCTGCCGAGGGCACAAGATCGTAGCTGAGGTAACAAGCTAACCGTCAAAGTCCAAGCGGAACTACTAGCGAGACCGAAGTCTCTCTGCAAAACATAAAATAAGCAAACGTGAGTACAAACGCATTTCAAAGAAGACTTACATCGTAACTAGCTACATATGCATCATTATCAAAAGGGGTGGTGGAGTTTGACCGCAGCAAGCCAGCTTTGACTCGATGGCTATCCCAAACTACGATTGCAAGTAACTCTTTTGAGGTGGCGCTACGAGTCCACATATTCACCATATCAATACACTACTATGGACCCGCCTCCGTCTCCCTCACGAGAACGCCATCCATAGCACTCACGCTTATCTTGGCGCATTTTAGAGTATCCACTTTCACTTGTCTATGAACTGGTATAGGCAACCCAGAAGTCCTTCTCCGTGGACACGGCTATTCGAATAGATCATATTAACCTGCAGGGTGTACTTCTTCACACACGCTCACCACTTACCGCCGCGTTTACACGACATGTACTCGGCAACCTTCAAGCGGAAGCCCAACGTGGGTGTCGGCCACGACCTACCTAAACACTCAAGTCCCTAGTCCAGGTTTATCGCCTATTCGGTTCCATCCGCAGGGAGTCCGGCCGAGGTTTCCCATACAGCCCCGAACGATGTGTGCAGGGTTCCCGAGACACCAAACGGGCGAATCGGTACACCGGGCCACGGTGCCTACCGCAACACAACCCACCCCTACGGCCAGCGTTGCGTGCGGCCCCCAGCATGCTACAAACACCAGAAACTACTTGCAACTCCCGGGCTGGGAACAAGGGTGGTTAAGAAGCCGAGAGGGTCCATTGGTTTCGGGCCCAATGCATGGTAGTAACTGTTTCATGGATCACAAACACGTAACTTCAGTTCTTGAGGACGGCTGCAATGAGACAACCCACCATGTACTCCTACATGGCCTCTCACCGCTACCTTTACCAAATCGTGTTCACACACTTAGCTCATACACACAGTAGGACATGTTCACACAACTATTCCAATCCATTCCCGATGAATCAGACCTGACTCGACTCTAAGCAAAGAGGCATGACAACAAGCATGAATGAGTAGGCACAACATGGCTCAAACAACTCCTACTCATGCTAGTGGGTTTCCTCTAATTCGTGGAATGACAGGTCATGCAGAGGATAAAGGGGTTCAGCTACCGCAGCAGGTAACACATGAGTCATTGTTGTCCTAATGCAATAAAATAGAGCAGGAGCGAGAGAGTGGGATTATATCGGAATGAACAAGGGGGTTTTGCTTGCCTGGCACTTCTGAAGATAATATAGTTCTTCATCGGTGTCATCGAACAATCGCCGGAACGTCGTCTACTGAGAGGGGGCAAACATCGGCAACTGAGAAGGAACACGATCAATGCAATGCACAATCACATGAATGACATGTCATGTTAAGGTACTGAATTCAGCTAATGCAGAATCTAGCCAAGTTAATTGAAGTGGAATTCAAACAAGAACAAATTCCAACTCCAAATGTTATTTCATAAATTGCCCTAATCATGATTCATCCTATTCAGTAAGGTTAACTTGTTTAATCATGCATGAAAGTGCCATAAACAGATTCTTCATATTTTTCTGATCATTTTTCATATATAAATTATTTAATTTGGAGTTACAGATTAAAAGTTATGAATATTTGAAGTTTGGGGTATTTTCAAATTTCCTGAATTATGATAAATCCGGAAAATGGGTTATTAAATACAAGATGACATCACCGTGACGTCAGCAAGTCAACCTGGCGCCCAGGTCAAACCTGACCCGTGGGGTCCATTGGTCAGCGTCTCAGGCTGGTTTAGGTGGATGACATGTGGGACAAGTCAAAGCTGACTTGGCCAAGGTCAAACTGGCACGTGGGGTCCACGGTATTAACACTAATTTAACAGAGAAAATAAACTAATCCTAATTAAGCGCAAAGGCCCACATGTCAGTGGATGTGGGTTGTTTAGTTAGCTGGGTTAGCTCCTAATGACGGCCACGTCGACACTCGCCGGAGCATGGCCGGCGACGACCACAGCCGACGGCGGAGGCACACCGGAAATCCGCTGCGGGGCTCGGTTTTGCGTGTGGTTTACGTCTACGGGACGCTGGTAGTGAGGCGCATCCGGGGGTGGCAACAGCTCGAGTTGGGGTGGCCGGAGCTCACCGGAATGGAGCTTCATGGCGGCGCCGGCGTTCGGGTGAACTGGGTTTCGGGGTTAGGGAGCACGGCAGGAGGCAAGGAGGGGTGCTACGACCTCCTGGGGGGGCACTGAGCACGGTGACGCGCTCAGGCGCGAGCTACGGCGTCCGTAACCACGACGGCGACAGAGCATGGCGCCGGCGAGCTTCGGAGCTCGTGGGGATGGCATCTACAGCGAGAAGCAGACCACGGGGCCAGGGGGAGACGGTGGAGGAGCTCACCGCAAGTTCGTAGGGAGGGTAAATGGGCTCAAGGACGTCCTGTCGGCGGCGAATCGACGGCGGGGATCCTCGGTGGCCGAGGAGGGGAAAAGCGTCGGGGCGGCGCTTCGGGGCTTCCGGCGGTCGCGTGAGCCGACGGAGAGGACGAGGGGGTCATCAAGAGCTCGGGAGCGTGTCGGAGAGGCAAGGAAAGGCGGTGGCAAGCGAATGGCGACGGTGGCGACGGGCTGCTCAAGTGAGCGGGAGAGAGGGAGCAGAGGAGAGAATGGGGTCCAGGGAGAGAGGAGAGGTGCAGAGGGCGATGGGGAGTGCGTGGCACTCGGGCCGGGTTCCAAGCGGCGGAAGTAGGAGGTGGCGAGGCACGCGGGCGACCACGCCCCGCCTCCCACCGGGCAGGAGGTAGACGACGCGGGAGGGGGCGGTGGTGGACTGGGCCGGGCAAGCTGGAGGAGCTGGGCCAGGTGGGCTGAGAGGTGAGCGCCAGGTAGTCCTCCTCTCCTCTCCTTTTTTATTTGTTTTGGTTTTTCTAATTTTCTGTAAATTGTTAGGCTTTATTAAAAATATCCAGGCACTTTCAAAAATCACCAAACTATGCATGCCCAATGTATAGAATATATCTAACATGGAACATTTCAGTTTAGGAGTATTTGGACATTTAAAATATTTTATAGAATTTAAATGTCCAAATTCAAATACTTATGATTTAATTCAAAGATCCAAATGTCATGGAAAAATGTGCAACATCTCTCGTTATCAAGCTTCAAGATTTTTCCAAAATGGTGAACATTTTTGAAGGCCATTTGGGTTCACCGAAAAAATATTTTTGGTTGAGCCTATTTCAATTCCTTTAATGCTAGGGTTTAGGCAATCCCCATTTCAAATTTCATGAAAATTAAACATGATGCATGGATGCAATGCCTCTAGTTACAACCAAGCTCTAGGGCTGTGACACCAGCTGAATGTTATTCCATGGATGGACTAACCCGTTTATTATTACGTGTTGAGTATTTCCCTGGAATGATTTAAATTTGTTAACTGCTTGAATTCGAAAGATGAAATATAAGCCCTCTATGTGATGCCGCTCAGACGTCCGAATGTGGCATTCTTGTTATTTACTTTCGATATAAGCCCTTTATGTGATGTCGCTCAGACGTCCGACTGTGGCATTCTTGTTATATACTTTCAATATAAGTCCTTTATGTGATGTCGCTCAGACATCCGACAGTGGCATTCTCATTATTTACTATCGATATAAGCCCTTTATGTGATGTCGCTCAGACGTCCGACTGTGGCATCCCTGTTATCTACCTTCATTATAAGCCCTTTTCGAGATGTCGCTTAAGACGTCCGACTATGGCACGCACTGTCATTTACATTTCAATATAAGCCCTTTATGCCGTGTCGCCCTGACGCCCGACTACGGCATGTTAATTTATTTTTACCCTTTCGACGCTGCCGCCTGCATAATTCGATCGGTCTTCAGTTATTTTATTGGGATTTCGGGAGGACTACCGCCTGACTTCCCATTTTATTTAACATGCCTTGCAAATTTATTATCTGATTGTGCATTGCTAAACTGCTCATGTGCATCATGTTTGCATTTGTTATATCTTATGTCCGAACTGTCTTGCGAGTACATTAAAATTACTCACCTGGTTTGTTGATTTGGCCAGATGTTGACGAAGGCGATCTTATGGATGAAGAGTTCGATAGCGAGTCCGACGCCTAGAGGAGTCTGAGTCAGTCCCGTGTGATCCTGGAATTGGTCACTTGTACCATATACGCTTCCGCTACCCGAATAAAATCATCGAGCCACACTCCGGCGCTCGATGAGCTGTAAGATTTAGGAGTCTTGTCACCCACGTCACTGTGACATATCCACCGCCACTTTTATTACGAGTCAGTAGTTGTACCACCATACCCTTGTGTCATATCCGCCTTTATGTATTATATCGGCGTTCTTGTAATAAATTGTTGAGCAGTCTCAGCTCAACCTTGTATAATATTGAGTACTCCTGGATTTCTGTATCAAGGATTTGTCTACCAGTAAGGAGGGTTCTCCTATACTGGAAATATAAGGGTCGGTTCTTCAATAAATGTTCTATTGAAAAATCGGTCCTGACAATCATGTCAAGTCCCTTGACTTGACCCAAGTAGTCCTCCCCAATTATCCAAACACACACACTGGTTTGTGAAGCCCTGGACGTAGTTTAAGCAGCACCGCCCAACTGTCCTTGACCATGGACACGGCTATTCGAATAGTTTTACACTCTGCAGAGGTTGCACACTTTACCCACAAGATCCGGGGAACTTCCATGTCATCCACGACCATGCGGTACCTCAAGTACCCGGGTAAGCACCGATCACTATCTTTCCCTAGACGACACTAACAAGGAGTCCACTCGTTGTTCCGTATCCTCACGATGTACATCATACGAGACTCACTCGAGATCGTAACATCCGAGAGGGGACGCAACGATGTATCCGGTGCCCTGTAAAAACAGTAATGGCCACCCTACCTGGCACGACCCCGTCCCGAGAGAGAGCACCAATTCTCCCTCGTCTCTAGTAATGCGGGCTCCAAGCTAGTATCGGCCTAGGTAATCAATAATGCACTTTCACATACAAGGGTAGAGTGGTTGCGCATGTAAGGTTGGGACAGTCGACAAATCTTAAATCTAATCCGTTTTTGGAAACAACACACACTTGCCTCGGTACACCACTTCGTCATCAAGTGGTTACCCGTCTCATCATCTCCCTCGGGCATAAGTGGCACCCGACGGGGTTTTCGAAAAGTCTTTTGAAAATACTTTGTCTCCTTCACCATGCATATACCCGTCCCTTTTTGCGTAGCATCGTCTTTAGCATCCTATTCACTCCCCACCGCATAACCCTCATAAGAAGGTAGGGTCATGCACAATGCAAGTATCAACGAGGAAGTAATGGTGGCAAACCACCCCATGTGGTCATCACAATATCATGTCTCCGATGCAAGCAATAAAAGTGATATATGACATGCATAAAAAGGGTTTCATAGACATGGTCAAAGGGATGCTTGCCATGGTCTTGAAAGTCTTCAAGTCCTTCTCCTTCTTCTCATCCAACTACTTTGTCAAATACGGGATCGGGCGGGCGGTTGTGGCACGGCGGGTCGAGCTGACGGCACAGTTGGACTCGGCGTGGAGTCGCCGTTCGGGTGGTGGTGGTGGACGTCACCAGAGTTGCCTGGTTCGCCGGCGACGAGGAGGCATGGCGGAGGAGCGTTGGGCGGCGGTGGCTCTGGCCGTTTCAGGCAGCTCGCGAACTCCGGCGAGCCGAAGCGGCGGACCTCGAGCTCGATCTCCAGCTCAGGCGGCTCTAGAGAGGAAATGGGGGTGCAGGGGGATGATTTGGTGGTGTAGAGGGCCAGCAGTGTGGAGAGAATGGCACGGGGAGGCTTTATATAGCCGCACGATGGTCCACCGTGGACTCGTGCACCGGCGAGCTCGTTGCCGTCGCCACGGGTCACGGGGGCCTGTTTGAGTGTGTCGGGGGTGCTCATGGGGTTGGTCCAGAGTGAGAGGGTGAACGAAAAGAGCGGGAGGAGGGCCAGGGGCACCGCGCGTGTGAGCGTGCTCACTGGTGTGCTCGGGCGGCCGGCGCGCGTGCGTGCTGGGGCAAGAGGAGGGAGAAGGAGGAGGGAGACAGAGGCGTGGCGTGTCACAGACATCGAGGCGCGTCGTCGGGCATGCTCGGGAGGCCCGAGGTGGCCGGAGGTGGTTGGCAGGGGCGGCTACAGCAAGGGAGCCAAGATCGTCACAGCCTCCAGAGCATGCAAATGGCCGGCATGCCATTTTTGGCACAGTGGGCACGGCCAAGCATGTCTGGTAGCTCACGGGAGGAGTAAAGAATGTGGGGAAAGCCTTGGATGCCTTGGGTGGCCACCTTTGGAGGGAGGAGGGAGGTGAGGAAGAGGAGTGCAAGGGCTGTCCAGAGAGGTAAAAGAGGTGGTTTCACCCCTCAATTATTGATCTGAGATGCAACCATTGCTACTGGAGGTAGAAGAGGTCCAAGAGGGGTTGTGGTAAAAAGTTGAGGCCAGGGAGAAGAGTGGAAGAGCCCCAAACAGGGTTTTTAGTTAACAAGCAGAAGGTGTTTGATAATGGTTTAGGCCAGCAGATGATTTCCAACTACCATGAGACTCCACAGGGTGAAATGACACATATAATTAGGGCCTTCCACCAAGTTGGAGCTTATTTGGGCAAAGTTGCCAATGCAACTTTTGTAAACCCTAGAAATTAGCAGAAATGAACTTGTATAGATCTAGTTGCGCAAATCACTTCTCCTTGATGCACCACTTGGTGTAGTGGCCTCATTTGGTCATGTGAACATGCTCACCAAAGTTGGGTTCAAGGAGAGAAAGTTGGTAGTGCAAAGTTGTTCGAATTTGATTCTGGTCAAAGAGGGTTTTGGGGCATTTTGGTGAACCAAAATTACTTTAATTGACATGAGGCTTTGCAAGGTGATCACAATATGCATTTGTGACTTGCTGCATTTTCCTTCGATTTTTATGAAAATATTTCCTGTAGAAATATTTCAAATCCTTGAAATGGGCAGAAATGGTTTTGGGAGGTTTTGTCCAATATTTTGAATATGACCATGTCTTGAAACTCCTATATATGGGAAATATATGCCCACTGAGTTTCCCTGATTTTTTTTCAAATATTTTTAAAACAATAAAATAATTTTTCCCTATTAAAGACCATTTCTGGCCTTAAGAAAAAGCTTTTAAATAACATAGGAAAATAACTTATAAAATTATATTTTTGTGGTTTATGGGAATCCTATATCTAATAGGTTTCAAATATAATCTTTGAAATATTTTCCATACCCCGAATCAAGTACTTGTAGTGCAAACCTCAATTCAGGGGTTTTTGGAAAACTAACTTTTGAAAATACTTTTTGGCCAAGTTATTTTGTAGGAAAATACTATATTGCTCTATACACATGGCATGATCATTGGGAAGAAGTTTGGGGCAAGGAGATGAAGTATAGAAGGTGAAGCTATGTTCACTTTTAAGAGCACTTGAAAACACAGATAGAAAACCAATTCAAATAAAAAGTCAAATAATGCAAAAGTTTTTTGTCAAACCACACTTTATCATGATTTATCATCTTAAGTGTTGTGCCATGAAAATCAGGGTGTGACAGACCTACCCCCCTTACAAGAATCTCGTCCCCGAGATTCCCAAACTTGGTGTGGGAAGGAATACAGAACTTAGATGCGGGGCAGTCTTCACGTACTCATAATGCTTCTGTTTCCTTGTGGTGCTCCATTGAATCTTGAAGTACCTAGTGTTGTAGCTTCGTGTATGACGCTCTCGGTTGATCCAGGTTGCTAAGGGGTCTCTCGCGTTAGGTGAAGTTGGATCAGGCTGGAGGTCGATGGCTCGGTGATCGATGCCCTCGTAGAGATCGGGCAAGTTAGGAAGTTGGAAACACTTCTGCGGTTGTGATGCATGGGAAGCGTTGTGCACATCAAGTAACTCGGGTGGCAACTCCAGCTGGTCACTGTCTTCTATTCGTCTCGTAGTGATCTCAGAGGGGGTTGTTAAATCTTGGAGTGATCTCAAAGGGGGCCGATGAATCTTGGTGTGGGTCTACTTGTCATGGAAATGCTTGGTTCCTTAGAGCGGAGTGGTTTGCAGATACACCTGGTCTTCGACGCGGATGTTTACTTCTTGACGGTGGTGGTTGGTATAGTTCTTCCCCCTTGGCATGGCGGTCTTCAAATGTTCCTTGACCAGCTCAACAATTCTTCTTCCGTCTTCGGGTGGATAAGTAGGTCACCAAATGATGATGACAACTATCTTGTCTAAGCACTCCATGAAGACTTTGTTCACATAAAGTAGGCTGGGGAATTAGTGGTGGTCTTTCTTGAGTGTGGGCCAAGGTGTTCTAGATCTAGTGTCAAGGCCCTAAGGTCCTGATCCGACCATCTTGTAGCTTGGTAGGGCGTAAGGGTTTCAAGGATTGTAGTGTGCGAGTGAATGTTTATCATCCCATCCTTGAGCATGGTTTCTGAGATGCCAATAGTTTATCTAGTCCTTTAAACAAATCACATCATATCACCGATAGCATCATTTGTATAGATCAACTCCAATCATCACTCATGTGATTCATATCCTCATGGCTTCCGAGAGGAGGTCTAACAAAATCATATATGTCTATGATCCCCAAACTCATATGTATGGCTACCCCTTAAAATCCATGGGGGGAGCATACAAGCTTCCAAGATGGAATAAAACACGACAATCCAAGTGCTCATCCTATTCTTCCAAGGTCCATGTTAGTGCATCTCTATCCCAAGGAAACGCGTCATAAGTCACTCCAAGATCTTGTTTCCTTCCTATGAATCAACTCCAACAGCCTGTTAACTTCCATCAATCACTACATAATCCATTTATTCTACAAACCCAATGTTTATGGTGTTCCACATGATCTCCTAAAGTCCTATAATCTCCAAATACTTGAAAGGGTTATCTCTACTATAGTTAGTCCACCAATTTCCATTATAGGGTCAAGTGACTTCCAATGTCAAGCTTATACAGATCCCTAAATCAACTCCGACAATTAATCCAATCTCCTAGTTTATTGTCCTCCAAGAAACATGGTATCATGATCGAGATCATCAGTCTAAATCCAATTTAATCTGAACCATGTAGACTTACTCAGCATCTATACTCAACTAGGATCACCTATTTAAACCCACATCTCATGTCCAACGAGAATTTCTACATGTTTCCCTCAAGTTATTATCGTAATGTTAACTATCTCCTATCAAAATCATCTGTTCAAGTCAAATCCTTGCACTTCCAGGAGTTTCAGCTTGCGAACATAATTGTCCTATAAATCCAATTTACTCAGGGGTAATCAAAGCTATGCTACTCTATAATCATGATCCCACCAAGTTCACCTACCAACATGAAAGCCTCACAATCCACCAAATAGTCTCGGATGATTCCTCAAAGTCATTGATATGAACTCATCAAGTCATTTGTCCTCTATTCCTATATTCTCAAATTGGTCTTCCCTATGGCGTCGTTAGTTTTGGTGCTATCTTAGGATGATAATGTGCTCGTTCAGTATGTCCACTAGTTCCACAATCAACCCAGTGATAAGCAAGGTTTCGGAGGCTTAACAGGTTCTCTTGCAATTCTGTGGGTTAAGCACATGGTTAAGGATTCAAGCTAGGGTATCTTATGAAGTCTTGAAGGGTCTAGGAATGGGTCTCTAATCTTGAGGGGCAACCGTAACTCTAAGGGGCTGCACTTGGTCGAGGAGGTTGTAGCAAAAGTCTTCAGTGCTGGTTGGTTGCCAAAGTAGAATCCTTGGTGTATCTTGTCTTGCTAGCCTTCAGTTGAGGAGAGAGATGAGAGGGAGAGGTAGCATAGAGGAGGGGAATGCCTAAAGGGGGTTCTATAGTGTAAGTGCAAACAAACAAGTGCCGAAAGGGCCAAACAAAAGAGACAAGGTAAGGAAGGTGATATAGTCGCGTACTTGTCGCCTAGGGCAAAAGTTGCGACCTATCTTAAAACACAAACAAATAAAAACAAGCAACACATGATCACGGTTATATTTGAACCATCATACGGGCTCGACTGCGCATAGGGGGTACACGACTCATCCTACCCTAGGGGTTCTCGGACTCAGTAGTCGTGCCTTGTGCCTCCTGCAGTCTTCTGAGTTCTCCTCAGGTGTTGCTATGCCTCTTGTAGTTGTTCGATGAAACGATCTGGGTTGAGCCTGAAGAGTCTTCAACAACTTCTCTCCTGATGAGGTGATGGGGTGAAGGTGGCTCCTCGTGGCTGGCATTGACTTGATCTTCTCTTGTCTTCTTAATCATGACGATCACTTTTGCCTTTTAAGCCGTCGATGGTACCAGGTAGGTAATCCTTTATGCAATGACATTATCAAGGCATAATAGAGGTCCATCATGTCGGTTACGTTGATGACAACATCGACGCCAAGAGCGGGGGATGAGGAGAACCGCTTTCCTGCTCACTATGGTGAGGCGGACCAAATGGCTAGGTTCTCATCCATCGGTGGTTGCCGATACAACAACGGTAGTGACATGGTTACTTTATTAGCGATGTATATCATGATCTTGCATATCCTATGCCCTGATCATCGTAGGCTAAGGTTGCATCATCTTGGGGCAGTGTCAAGGGTGTCACCATCTCCTGTGTCTTCAGGTCCTCATTCCTCGAGGATGTATCTTCTGTTGGTATCGTCTTGTTGTGATGTCGTAAATCTTGTGTTCAGGAGATGTGTGTGAATGTCTGGCAAGGCATCTTCATTCTAGATTATCCACGAGGATTACAAGGAATCCAGTGGTCAGGGGCATAAGGGTTCTAGCGACCAAAGGTTTTGAAGGGGAAGAGATCAATAAGGAAAGTATACCTTAGTTTTTGAAAAACTGAGAAGGGAAGAGAAGTATAGATAGTTTTGAAAACTAGTAGTAGTTTTGGAAATAGTTTTATCCTAACTAACGACCATGCTAACTAAGGCTTCCTACAGTCAGGATGGCTCTGATACCAGCTCTGTGGGGACCCCTACTCATAAGTCGAGATCACCGAATGCACGTGTATAGTCATCCCAGAGATCAATGCTCACTGAACACACAAAAGCTAAATAACAAGAGTCTTACATCCATACATACCGTCTTACACAAATTATGACCATTATAGTCAAGTCTTACATTGATAAAGCCTTAAGGGCTGAACATCAAATGAAACACAAGCAGCGGAAATCTTCGTCAATAAGTAGAACCCATGCCATCTGCCTTAACCCTACAGGCATTCTGACTGGGAAACGTCCTAGTTCGCATGTTCATCTCCAAAGAACTCTTCTTCAAACTCCAGTTCTTCCATGCCTGGCCAATTAAATAACCAGTGGCAAGACAATGATTACTTTGAATGTACTCGCAAGCAACCCATGTTTTGGTCCAAGATGTAACAATGCATGATATAGGTAAATTTTGCAGAAAGCTAGTTTTGAGTGCAATGACATGTTCAACAACTTGTAAGACATGCATCAGGATAATTCAAGTAACCATGAGGACAAGTTACAGATATCAACATAAATAGAGTGGGCATCAACCCAACTCAATCATGTCAAGTCCCTTGACTTGACCCAAGTAGTCCTCCCCAATTATCCAAACACACACACTGGTTTGTGAAGCCCTGGACGTAGTTCATGCAGCATCGCTCAACTGTCCTTGACCGTGGACACGGCTCTTCGAATAGTTTTACACTGTGAAGAGGTTGCACACTTTACCCACAAGATCCGCGAAACTTCCGTGTCATCCATGACCCGCGGTACCTCAAGTACCGGGGGTTAGCACCCGATCACTATCTTTCCCTAGACGACACCTACAAGGAGTCCACTCGTTGTTCCGTATCCTCACGATGTACATCATCCGAGACTCACTCGAGATCATAACATCCGAGAGGGGACGCAATGGTGTATCCGGTGCCCTGTAAAAACAGTCATGGCCGCCCTACCTGGCACGACCCCCTCCCGAGAGAGAGCACCAACTCTCCCCCGTCACTAGTAATGTGGACTCCAAGCTAGTATCGGACTAGGTAATCAATAATGCCCTTTCCCATACAAGGGTAGAGTGGTTGCGCATGTAAGCTTGGGACAGTCGACAAATCTTAAATCTAATCCGTTTTTGAAAACAACACATACTTGCCTCGGTACACCACTTCGTCATCAAGTGGTTACCCATCTCATCATCTCCCTTGGGCATAAGTGGCACCCGACGGTGTTTTCGAAATGTCTTTTGAAAATACTTTGTCTCCTTCACCATGCATATACCCGTCCCTTTTTGCGTAGCATCTACTTTAGCATCCTATCTACTCCCACCGGCATAACCCTCATAAGAAGGTAGGGTCATGCACAATGCAAGTATCAACGAGGAAGTAACGGTGGCAAACCACCCCATGTGGTCATCACAGTATCATGTCTCTGATGCAAGCAATAAAAGTGGTATATGACATGCGTAAAAAAGGGTTTCATAGACATGGTCAAAGGGTTGCTTGCCATGGTCTTCAAAGTCTTCAAGTCCTTCTCCTTCTTCTCATCCAACTACTTCGTCAAATACGGGATCGGCGGCGAAGCAGGGCACGACAGGTCGAGCTGATGGCACGGTTGGACTCGGCGTGGAGTCGCCGTTCGGGTGGTGGTGGTGGACGTCACCGGAGTTGCCTGGTTCGCCAGCGACGAGGAGGCACGGCAGAGGAGCGTCGGGCGGTGGTGGCTCCGGCCGGTTTCGGCAGCTCGTGAACTTCGGCGAGCCGAAGCGGCAGAGCTCGAGCTCGATCTCGATCTCGGGCGGCTCTGGAGAGGAAATGGGGGTGAAGGGGGCTGATTTGGTGGTGCAGAGGGCGAGCGGTGTGGAGAGAACGGCACGGGGAGGCTTTATATAGCCGCACGATGGTCCTCCGTGGACTCGTGCACCGGCGAGCTCGTTGCCGTTGCCACGGGTCACGGGGCCCTGTTTGAGTGTGTCGGGGGTGCTCGTGGAGTTGGTCCAGAGTGAGCAGGTGAAGGAAGAGAGCAGGAGGAGGGCCAGGGGCACCGCGCGTGTGAGTGTGCTCACTGGTGCGCTCGGGCGACCGACACGCGTGCGAGTTAGGGCAAGAGGAGGGAGAAGGAGGAGGGGACAGAGGCGTAGCGTGTCACAGACGTCGAGGCGCATCGCCGGGCGCGCTGGGGAGGCCCGAGGTGGCCGGAGGTGGTTGGCAGGGGGCGGCTACAGTGCGGGAGCGCACTATAGCCCGCTCCAGAGCGTGCAAATGGCCGGCATGCCATTTTTTTAGGAAAGTGGGCACGGCCAAGCATGTCTGGTAGCTCTAGGGAGGAGTAAAGAATGTGGGGAAAGCCTTGGATGCCTTGGGTGGCCACTGGAGGGAGGAGGGAGGTGAGGAAGAGGAGTGCAAGGGCTGTCCAGAGAGGTAAAAGAGGTGGTTTCACCCCTCAATTATTGATCTGAGATGCAGCCATTGCTACTGGAGGTAGAAGAGGTCTAGGAGGGGCTGTGGTAAAAAGTTGAGGCCATGGAGAAGAGTGGAAGAGCCGCAAACATTGTTTTTAGTTAACAAGCAGAAGGTATTTGATAATGGTTTGGGCCAGCAGATGATTTCCAACTGCCATGAGACTCCACAGGGTGAAATGACACATATAATTAGGGCCTTCCACCAAGTTGGAGTTTATTTGGGCAAAGTTGCCAATGCAACTTTTGTAAACCCTAGAAATTAGCAGAAATGAACTTGTGTAGATCTAGTTGAGAAAATCACTTCTCCTTGATGCACCACTTGGTGTAGTGGCCTCATTTGGTCATGTCAACATGCTCACCAAAGTTGGGGTCAAGGAGATAAAGTTGGTAGTACAAAGTTGTTCAAATTTGATTCTGGTCAAAGAGGGTTTTGGGGCATTTTGGTGAACCAAAATGACTTTAATTGACATGAGGCTTTGCAAGGTGATCACAATATGCATTTGTGACTTGCTGCATTTTCCTTGGATTTTTATGAAATATTTCCTGTAGAAATATTTCAAATCCTTGAAATGGGCAGAAATGGTTTTGGGAGGTTTTGTCCAATATTTTGAACATGACCATGTGTTGAAACTCTTATATATGGGAAATATATGCCCACTGAGTTTCCCTGATTTTTGTCAAATATTTTTAAAACAATAAAATAATTTTCCCTATTAAAGACCATTTCTTGCCTTAAGAAAAAGCTTTTAAATAACATAGGAAAATAACTTTTAAAATTATATTTTTGTGGTTTATGGGAATCCTATATCTAATAGGTTTCAAATATAATCTTTGAAATATTTTTCATACCCCAAATCAAGTACTTGTAGTGCAAACCTCAATTCAGGGGTTTTTGGAAACTAACTTTTGAAAATACTTTTTGGCCAAGTTATTTTGTAAGAAAATACTATATTGCTCTATACACATGGCATGATCATTGGGCAGAAGTTTGGGGCAAGGAGATGAAGTATAGAAGGTGAAGCTATGTTGACTTTTAAGAGCACTTGAAAACACAGAGTTAAAACCAACTCAAATAAAAAGTCAAATAATGCAAAAGTTTTTTGTCAAACCACACTTTATCATGATTTATCATCTTAAGTGTTGTGCCATGAAAATCACGGTGTGACAAAAGGACCTGCTCAACGGTGCTCTGGTGGAGGGGCAGGGCGTAGTCCTCGGCAAGGCTGAGCAGCTCTCCAAGGCCAACGACTCCATCAAAGACCTGAAGTAGAAGCTGAAGGGCCTTGAGGAGATGCTCTCAAAGGACAAGGCTTGGGAGGAGACCTTGGCCAAGGATCTGGAGGCCGAGAAGCTACAGCGGAAGAACGAAGCCGCCAACCACAAGGATTTTGTGGAGGGCGAGAATCGTTGGATCAGCCGCCTCGAGAACGTCGCCGGCAGGATCACCACGCAGCTGGCCAGCATGGGTATGCCAAATGTGAGGTACGCCCAGGATCGCAGCACGACCTCCAACGCCAGGCTGACCCTATTCTTCGAGGGTGTTATTGGAGCCCTGGAGCACTTCTGCTCCACCAGGGCGGCTTTCCTGGCCAATGAGGCCCGATGGCTTTGTCGGGGTGTCATGATAAAGGTTCTCACCAAGGTGGCATACTGGAATCCCAACCTCGACTTTGATGCTACGCTGGAGAGCTTGCTGGAGGATGTGGACCTCGCGCCGCTCAGGGAGCTTATCGAGCCCGTCATCAGCGGCATCGATGGAATCCAGAGGGTAGAGGGCCAGCGCCGGGACTAGGCACCCCATTTCTTTTCGTTGCTGCGGGTTCACAACCAAGACAATTTTTATCTCTAGTTAGAACTGCGGCAACAAGTGATGTAATATAACCCTGCAGTACTTTTGATATTATGCATGTTACTTTCCTGTTCAATCCCCCCTTTATATGTTCACCCTACGCTAATCGGGTAGGCTTGCCGGCACGTAAACCCAAGGCGGCTCCTCGGGGACGGATCCCCAATGGTATGTAGGGTGTGCTTGCTGCCAGGCGAACCACCTTACCACTCTAGACGCGACCGCTTGAACTATCGAGCTTGAATTGAGTCAGAATCAAAAGTGTTGCCAGTTGCGGAAGGCTACCCTGCCACTCTCGACGCGGCCGCTTGAGCTGTTGAGCAGACTCGAAATAGAACAAGGGCGTTGCCAATCGCGGGAGAGCCCCTTTGCGTGCAGGTTTTCCATACAAAGAACAAGATCTCCGAGGGGAATAACCTTATGTAAAAAGGAAATATTTAAAGTCCAGCGTGACTTAGCTTTCCTGTCTCCGTCGGTGTCCTTCGCGCTTGCAGGCGGCGTCACCCTCTTGGCCATCTTCTTCTATGGAAGCCGTGGCCACGAGAAACTGCTAGGCTGCACAGATTCTCATGACTGCGCCCCCTACCTGGCGCACCAAAGATGTCGGGGAAACGACACCTATGGGATCACTGGAATCCCTTCTACGGTTGGCGGGCGCAGTGTCGTGAGAAGAGTAGGTCTAACAGGAAGCACACGAATCGTTTACCCAGGTTCGGGCCGCGAGGATGTGTAATACCCTAGTCCTGCTTTGGTGGATGTATTGAGTGTTCTTGTGTTCTTGAGCTAGCTACGGTGTGTAACTTGCCCAAAAGAGCCGAATCCCTCTCCTAGTCGCCTCGGGCCTCCTTTTATAGGCAAAAGGGGTCGCCACAATGGCGCAGAGGAGGTGGAAAGGTCTACAGTGCGCGAGCTTATCGCCCGGCGTTATAGGACAAAGTGCATTAAATGCGCTACTTAGGTGTCCATTAGCTTTATCGGGGACGGGAACGAGGCCCGTCCCGTCCGTCGCCGCCCCGCCTCGCTTCGACACGCGCCCGGGCCAGCGATGCGTGCGGTGCCATGTAGGCAGGCAGGCTGCTGAGGTGGCGCGGTGGTAGGGTCTTCACGAAGATCTGCATGCCACCACGCAGGTGCTTGCTGAGTCGGTGTAGAGGCCGCCCGTCGCCACGCAGGTGCCTGCCCAGCTGGTTGAGCTAGCAGCTGCTTGGGAACGGCGGTGGCATCTTGGCAGACGCGGGCCTAGCTGCGGCCCTGCTGGTGTCCTCGGCAAGGGCCTCGCCGGGGGGGTCGGCAAGGGTCTTGCCGTGGTGTTGCGGTCGTCCCCGGCAAGGCGCTTGCCGGGGGTCTTGTTGATTTCCTTGGCTAGGATCCTGTCGAGGGTCGTCGTCCTCTGGTTCTCATGTGATCTTATGTATTCATGATTTTGACAAAGATCTGCATGCCACCACAGAGGTGCCTCCTGAGCCCTGGTTCCAACGTAGTTGTTGATGGCGTCTGGAACCCCTGGGCTCAAGCGTGGCTCGCTTCGCTGGTGTTGGGTGAGCTGCCCCGGCAAGGGTCTTGCCGGGGGAACCTGCTTCGCCCCTCTGCTCTTTGGGTTCTTGGTCTTGTCGTTGTCTTGTTTGTCTTGGGCTTCGGCTTCTCTCCGGCTTCCCTCCTCTGCCCAGCTAGGTGTGGCCGTGGTGCGCGGCTCTGACTGCCCATGCACAAGTAAAGCGGTCAAAAGAAGATCCCCTACTTTTGTACACCGACATTGGGTATAAGCTTCTCACAAATCAGAGCTTCTCTCAACAAGCATGATGGTTTCGATAGGGAACCTACCACCTTTGGGGACAAGACGATATCCGCCTCTTATTGGTTTCAAAAAAATTCTAGTGTCAACATAGAACAACAGGAGTGTTGTGTTCAATCTTGGAATTTTCTGGGGTTTGTTTGCCTTTTTTATACATTAACTGGGTTTTCTAGGCATTTTATGTGCATAATTCAAATTTGAACTACAAGCACATGCTCCAATGCACCAAAGTTGGTTGAAAAATCACATGTGTGTCCTTGGGTGAATTTCTAGGTCCCATGCAAGAGATGGGAATGAAATTCAAACACCATGGCACTGTTGATTGCTGGCAAAACGTTGAGATGCCTGGTTTTTAAATTCTAGTAAATCCAAAACTTGTCTGAAATTCATGAAACTTGGCATGCTATCATGGAGCGGCATCAACATGCCGCGGTGTAATTTTTGTCCCATTTTGGGCAGGTTCGGGTATAAGCTTCTCACAAACCAGAGCTTCTCAAAACAAGCATGATGGTTTCAATAGGGAAAGTACCACCTTTGGTGACGGGACGATATCTATTGCCTCTTATTGCTTTCAAAAATTTTCTAGTGTCACTATAGAACAACAGGAGTGTTGTGTTCAATCTTGGAATTTTTGGGGTTCGTTTGGCCTTTTTTTTACAATAACTGGGTTTTCTAGGCATTTTATGTGCATAATTCAAATTTGAACTACAAGCACATGCTCCAATGCACTAAGGTTGGTTGATAAGTCTAATATGTGTTCTTGGGTGAGTTTCTAGGTCCCACGCAAGAGATGGGAATGAAATTCAAACACCAAGGCACTGTTGATTGCCGACAAAACATTGAGATGCCTGGTTTTTAAATTCTAGTAAATCCAAAACTCGTCTGAAATTCATGAAACTTGGCATGCTATCATGGAGCGGCATCAACATGCCGTGTTAAATTTTTTTTGTCCCATTTGGGGCAGGTTCGTATATGCTTCTCACAAACCAGAGCTTCTCACAACAAGCATGATGGTTTTATAGGGAACGTCCACCTTTGGGGACCTAAACGATATCCATTGCCTCTTATTGCTTTCAAATTTTTCTCGTGTCAACATAGAACAACAGGAGTGTTGTGTCAATTTTTGGGATTTTTCGGGGTTCGTTTGGACATTTTTATGCATTAACTGAGATTTCAATGCATTTATGTGCATAATTCAAATTTGAACTACATGCACATGCTCCAGTGCATATAAATTGGTTGAAAAAACAAATATGTGTCCTTGGGTGCATGCTTAGGTCTCATGCAAGAAATGGGAATGAATTTCAAACACCATGGCACCGTTGATTGCCGGCAAAACATTGAGATGCCGCATTTTTAAATTCTAGTAAATCCAAAACTCGTCTGAAATTCATGAATTTGGCATGCTATCATGGAATGGCGCCCGACATGATGTGGTAAAAATTTTGTTTTGTTTGGGGCATGTTTGTGTATATGCTTCTCACAAACCAGAGCTTCTCACAACAAGCATCATTGTTTCGGTAGGGAATGTCCCACCTTTGGGGACAAAACGATATCCACTGCCTCTTGTTGCTTCCAAAAAATTTCTCGTGTCAAGTAGAACTACAGGAGTGTTGTGCCAATTTTTGTGATTTTTCGGGGTTCTTTTGGACATTTTTATGCATTAACTGAGTTTTCAATGTATTTATGTGCATAATTCAAATTTGAACTACATGCACATGCTCCAGTGCATATAAATTGGTTGAAAAATCAAATCTGTGTCCTAGGGTGCATGCTTAGGTCCCACGCAATAAATGGCAATGAATTTCAAACACCAGGGAACTGTTGATTGCCGACAAAACATTGAGATGCATGGCTTTCAAATTCTAGTAAATCCAAAACACGTCTGAAATTCATGAAACTTGGCATGCTATCATGAAATGGCGCCCGACATGATGTGGTATTTTTCGTGTCCATTTTGAGAGAAGGCGCACTCAAATAATGACAGCCAACAAAGGCATTTTGAAAAAGTAGCTGCCACTTAATATCTCAAACGTTTGTATAATTCAAAACGTGTGCATTCTGTTAACCATTCACGTGACGCCACGTGTCTTGGTTTTAATGGCTGTAGGAGGTGCCGTGCGGACAGCTGCTTGACCTTGACTGAACGGGAGGCGTGCGAGCGCAGTCCGGTGCGTAGGCTGACCGAGAGGCGTGCAAGCTGTCCTCCAATCCGCAGGCTCACCGGGAAGCGTGCAAGCTGTACGCTGCGCAGGCTCACCGGGAAGCAAGCCCTTTGACTTCCATGGCCGCCCGCCTTCATCTCCATTAATGTCGCCCGAAGCGCTGTTCAATACGGGCAGCCATACTGTTCGCCTCCCATTCCCCTCCCCCCCCCCCGCAGACCTCCACCGTCATGGCGCAGAATGATCGTTTGCCACTAGTCTTCAAGTTTGGTGAAGTCGATTACGAGTCGGAGGATACAGAAAATAAGGAGGAATGGGGCCTCATGGACATGGCCCAGAACGAGCTGGCCGCGGCGGTTGCTGCCCCTTCTCCCGTCCCAGCTCCCATCCACACGCCCATGCCAACGACCATCCCCGTAGCATTGGCGGGCTGGTCGCCGAGCACTATCGCAGAGCTGGAAGCCGCGGGCGTTAGCGAGGTCTCCGCGGACCCGCACGAGCTCGTGTATATCCCAGTGCCAGCGCTCGTGCCCATGCCCGTGCGCACCCCTCCACCCACCGTGCCGCCGACCACGTGCGTTTGGCTGCATCCGCCGTGCCCGTGCGCGCCTCGCCACCCAACGCGGTGCCGGTCCCCATGCGTTTGGCTGCACCTGCCGCGCCCATGCCCGTGCCCGTGCCCGCGCCAGCGGCATGGGGCCGCGGCGACCGCTACCTCTCAGTGGCACCAGTTGCGGTCCTGTCGTGCCTCGCCCGTCGATCGCGCGACGACATGATGTTTGATTTACAAGTGAAGAAAATTTTGTGTTGCCTTGAAGACTTCAACAACAGCGTACCGGAGGACGACAACGACAATGACGGAGCGGCACGCCACCTCCGCCGCTGCCGGAAATAGTTTTTTTGGGGTTTAATACTGTATCTCGAATTCTTGATCACATGAATATAAATTCGCAGTGTGACTGAATGAAAGATATGGTTTGAACGAACTTGCATTTTTCTCTCTTAATGTACAGACTTATCAAACAATTTTCTTTTGAAAAAAACGTCAACGGGTTTTAAATATAAAACACTCATCGCAAATGTTTTAGTTAGAACACCCGTATGCAAACCGACAGCTTCCCCTGGAAGCCAAGGGAAAATGTGTCGAGTAGGATTTTTGCATCCCTTCAACGCAAACGGTTGTTTTGCATGACCCGTGTGCAACCACGTACAAACAATTGGGTAATATTTGCATATATGTCATTTTGGGTATGTTGCCATTTCTCAAACTAGAAAGATTGGCATTTCTTTATCTAGTAACATTGCCATTTGTCAACCTTGTAACACTGCGATTTGTCAAAATATGCAGCTACAAATCACTAGCACTATCTAATTTTTGCAACTAAAATAACTAGCACTGTTCATATGGACACCACTAGCAGGCATGATTTCATGGACATATATGCAAATGTACCATTGATTGCATACAACAAGTCATCAACCCACAACGACAACGAGGATACACGTTGGATTATAGATCATTTCCAACAAAACATTCTAGTAAAGTTTTTCTCACACAACAAATAATAAAGTGAAGAAATGAACTTTAGCTCAACCACTCGTCGGTGTTGGAAACGCTTAGTTTGAACCAGAAGTGATTCTCTAGGAAGGGCCAGCTACTGTCAATCTCTAGACCAACGCAGGACAGATCATCCAGGCTGAAGAGGCCTATTTCAATACCCATATTGGGACGGTAGGGAAGCATAGTAATGTTCGAGGTATAGATACAGTTGCTTCTCATAAATGGTAGTAACGTTGTGTCAACAGCAGCTGGATCGCCTTCCACCATCATTGGATAGTTTTGTCCAAGGAAGAGCGAGTTTCCTCCAAGACTTTCAATACTGAACCAGGGAGATGGTGTTGGCGCTAGTACACCAGTATCCATCCCGAATATCCTCCAACGGATGTTGGAATAGGTTCGGAGAGTGCGACCATACGAGACAACACCTGCTTCCTTAGTAACATCAGTAGTGCCCCGTATACAGACAAGAAGAGGTGATCCATCGGAATAAGTTGCTAGGCGCCACTGAGTATATGGGTCCTACTTGTCCTCATGCTCGTGAATAAAATTTTCAAGTATAGGTGGTGGAATGTTCACAGGACCTTGGAAACACAAGAAGGTTAATTAGTATAGGGAAACTAGCTAACCCGCATGCATGTGGATGAAACAATTATAATTACGGTGGAAGACATACGTACCGAAATCATGAGGACTCCATGCAAAAACAGTGCCACGAGTGGTGGCAGCAAACACAAGACCCTCGTATTGAATTGCATCACAGTACTCATCCGTGTATAGAAACTGATTTTTGAGCAATATCCATTGAGTCGAACCATGAAGGACGCCAACAAGCTTGTCGAAGATAGCGACAACATAAGCATTCCTATAACCCCAAGAGCGGTTGGGAACTCGACAAATTGCTATCTTCCGTAGACGACAGTCAGCATGATCGTATTTGAACTCACGTAGAATACCGGTGTACTCAACCTCTGGGCAGTCGTCTGAGATTTTTCGAAGTGGAACCCGGTGACGAGTGTACACATTCACAAGTTCCCACTTGCAGTTGTACCCAATATAAACAACCCAATCTCCATTTGCGCCTGCCCAAGCCTTGCCCTCAAGCGATGGCATCTTAACATCATACGTATCATTATCAAGCGGCATCAACTTACACAAGGCGAGGCTTCCCTCGTCCCCGCGCCAGTCAGCAGGGTCAAGGCAAAGAAGATAGGGGAGATCAAACCGCTCCTGAACCCTTGGGTTCCTTGTAATGATGTTATTAGTTGAGTCGAGAATGGTCTTGAACGAACCTGCCATGCTAGCGGAGGTGATGACGTCGCACCGATTAATGAGTTCCTCCACCGCGTCATCATTCATATCAGGGTAAGAATAACGGGGTCATTTCCAGCTTGTTCCCTCCATGGAGAGGACGATCAAACAATGGCAGAAGGAAGGGTGAAGTGAAAGTGCGTTATATCGACTAGAGGGGGGTGAATAGGCGATTTTTATGAATTCTTCACTCAGGAATTTGCCGGTGAGGAAATTCCTTAGCGAAGAACTACTTGCAGCGGAATAAGTACTCAGAAGTAAGCATAAGAGAATGCGGGCATGGTCATCACGATGAAATGAAGAAAAACAAAGAGTACAGAAAGCGTAAACACAGGATAGCACAAGATGAAGACAAACAGACTAAAGAAATTGAACTGAGGAAATTGATAACGTCTTCAGTCAAAGTCTTCAAACACAGATATGAATGAACACTTTAGCACAGTAATGAGGAAATGAAAGAGTTGAGGAAATAGAACCAGTTAGGTTGGTGAAGACAATGATTTGTTAGACCAGTTCCAACTGCTGTCTCAGTTGTACGTCTGGTTGGTGCGGCTGAGTATTTAAACTCAAGGACACACAGTCCCAGACACCCGATCGGCCGAAAGCACGCAGCTCAGGACACCAAGTCCTCACCGTATTCTCCTTGAACTAAGGTCACACAGACCTCATCCAATCACTCGTGGTAAGTCTTTAGGCGACTTCCAAACCTTCACAGACTTGGTCACTCGGCGATCCACAATTCCTCTTGGATGCTCTAGACCATGACGCCTAACCGTCTGGAAGAAGCACAGTCTTCAAAGGTAACAAGCGTCGGATCCATGCAGGATCAATCTCTTCAGTGATGCTCAATCACTTTGGGTTTGTAGGGGTTTGGTTTTGGGTTTTTCCTCACTCGATGATTTTCGCTCAAAGTCCTCGGAGGATGGGTTTCTCTCAAATGACAAGTGTCAAGTTTCTCTCGGAGCAGCCAACCAGCTAGTGGTTGTAGGGGCGGCTATTTATAGCCTAGGGAGCAGCCCGACATGATAAGACATAAATGCCCTTCAATGATATGACCGTTAGGTGGATAAGATATTTTGGGACAGGCTGGCGCCTGACAGCGGTCGGAAATTTGACTCACAAATTCCTCGTGGCTATCATGTTCCTCACGTGTAGGCAATCCGCATGGCGAATTCCTAACTCGTCGGTCAGAACAAATTCCTCGTGAGCATGTAAGAACTTCGTCTCATCCTTTGAAGAAATTGACTGAACTGTATGAGATTTCCAAAGGCTTCACTCGAAGGGATTGGTAGGTGTAGGATTTTGAGTTGAGCATCACATGGAAATTTTTCCTTAGTATTTCCTCGACCCCCTTTAACAGTACGGTGTTTCCTATGACTCAAGAAAGAGAAAAATGAAACTACGAAAACAAAAGTCTTCATGCTTCATGTTCCTCAAATGAATACCAAGTCTTCAAGGTCACACCAATTTCTTCACTTTCAAAGTCTTCAGAAAGTCTTCGTAATATCAAAGTCTTGATCGAAGAACTTCATTTTTAGGGGTCAACTTTCTCTGTAAATATCATACTCCTCATAGACTTATAGACCTATGTACACTCATAAACACATTAGTCCCTTAACCTATAAGTCTTCAATACACCAAAATCACTAAGGGGCACTAGATGCACTTAGAATCTCCCCCCTTTTTGGTGATTGATGACAATATAGGTTAAGTTTTCAACGGGATAAACATATGAAGTGTAAATACTGATGTTGAGGAATTTGATTGCAAGATATAGAAGAACTCCCCCTGAAGATGTGCATAGTGAGGAATTTTGTTTTGAGGCAGTGCACATTTGAAGAGTTGAATCATGGAGATCTCCCCTATATCTTGTAATTCATACACGCATTTGACATATAATATGAAGAATTTGAAATGCATGATGAAATATGGTGCTTGATGAAATTTAGCATGCGTGCGATAACATTAATGAGGAACAAGCATGCAGAATAACGCATCAAGAGTATCATAGCTTAGTGCATCAAAAGTATCAGAGCACCATCGGGTTTAAGATTACAACTCGATCCAATAGAAGTTTCAGAAGAACGAGAGTTGTAACTTAACAAAAAAAATTGCCCATATAATAGACCCGCTTGAAGACTAACTCAAATTTCTCCCCCTTTGTCATCAAATGACCAAAAGGATCGAACCGAGGACTAACGCCTCAAGAATTTCAAGTTTATGAAGGAGCGCCCGGCGTTGTTGGGGTCGGTTGTTGTAGTGGGGCCTGCCGCAGTTGTCGTCAAGTCTTCATTTTCATCGGTGTCTCGTGATGAAGAATAGGAGTTAGCCACCAAGGAAGGAACTTTGACCTTCTTGTATTTCTTCTGAGGAGGTGCAGACCGATCAAATTCTTCCTTGAGACCCATTGTCGTCGGTTCTTCCGTCTTTGTAGTCATTTGAAAGAACAGCCCAGGTGCGTTTGAAGGTTTCATGGAGGTAGTAGTGGTTTTTCTTCACGGCATTGTGTGTAGAGGTCATGTTGTGAAGAATTGAACCAAACTGGCGCTTGACCCATTTATGATTGCGATCAACCTTCTGATGAAGACTGAGGAGTAACTCACGATAAGTCATCACCCTGGGTGTTGTGGCTTGAGGACTTTGCTTGGCTGAGGTATTTCTTGGCGAGTCATGTGTGGCGTAGTCATCATTGGTGGAGTAGGATGCAGCTTTTAAACTGTCCATCCAATGGACGAGTGCCTTCATCGATCACAGCAGTTGCCTTGCCCTTGTCATCAGCTGAGGTAAATGTCCGTTTGAGGACTTAAATCGGGGGCAAGTAGCTGCAGTGGTTCAGAGTATCAACCTTGTAATTGAGTGAAGACCTTGTCCTGATGAACCTCATAATCCATGGCGCATAAGGCTTCAGCTCAAAAGGTGACATAACAATATTCGCCAGAGTCCTCATGAAGAAATCATGGAAGTTGACGGGAACGCCATGAATGATATTGAAAAGCATATTCTTCATGATGCCAACGACTTCTTCATCATTTGAGTCGTGGCCTTTGATAGGACTCATTGTCTTCATCAGAATCCGATAGACAATAATTCCTTGACGAGGAATTTGGTTCTTGGGGCCTGCCCTGGCTTCAAAGGCTTCATCAGCACTTGCATATAGTGATTTGAAAGCTCAGGTTCGTTGTAGATACAACGAGCACCATCAAGGGAGGATCGAGTGGTAGAGCACGAAGCAATTCAGTTGCTGGTGCCTTGTAGTGAGTATTTTCAGACATCTAGTCTAACACCCATGAGTTCACGTCTTCAGCGTCTCCGGTGATGTGCATCGTTGCATAGAATTGAAGAATGAGTTCTTCAATCCAATCACATATGTCAGTGCAGAAATTCAGAAGTCCTGCGTCGTGAAGAACACTGAGGACTGGCTCGAAGCCTGGCAGAGACTCCATGTCCACATGAGGAATATGTGCATGATCGAAGACTTTGTCTTTGTTGAAGACCACTGAGGAATAGAAATTGGATTGACTGGCAGTCCAGAAACGCCTCTTCCTTATGCGAGCGTAATCATATGGATTGTAATCGATGAAGAATACGTGCTCGCCGAAGAAATCTTCAGCCTTGAACTTTTGCTTTGTTGAGAAGGGATTCTTTGGCTTTGGCGGTGGAGTGTCGATGAGTTGCATCACGACCTCTGGAATCGCAATCTCGTGTTCTTGGTGAGGAATTTCTTGTTCCTCTCTGAGTGCGATCGAGGATCAGCAGCAGAAGGTTCATCAGCGCTAGTGGCTGGAATTTCTTCATGGACAGATGAAGTGGGATGAGTTTCTTCCGAGCCCATGAGAACTTTTGGAGCAGGGGACTGAGGAAGCTGGTGAATTGGGGTGAAGAGTGGAGAAGTTGGATCTTGACTTTCCCAAAAGTCATCGTTCATCACCGGCGTTGTGCTTCCAATATCCACATCTTCTTCAATTTCCTCAACACCGGCCTATTCACCGTGAACAGAGGCATAGGCGAGGAAATGATTGGGGTTGAAGGGATTGCTTCCACTTCAATTTCTTCATCAATCTGCTCTGACGAAGCAGCAGAATGATCTTCTTCATCAGATCCGCTTGGGATCTCATAATCTTCACCAAAAGGAACAAGGTCCTTTGATGGAATTGAGGAAATTGGAACAGCATCAATAGGATTTTCAAAGGAGCTGGTCATTGGCTTCATTTTCTTTGCAGCCAAAGAATTTGACGCAGCTGATGCTTTCCGTTTCTTCACTGCAGCTCGTTCTGCAGCCTTGGTCTTCATCACATCAGAGGCAGATGGAAGAATTGGAGTTGGTGTTGGCGCAGGAGGAGCTGAGGAATCTGGTTGATTTTCCTCGGTATGGCCCGATGCGATTGCCTTGACTTGTTCAGTTTCTTCAGGCGCACCACTAGTGGATGCCCTGGCAAATTCTTCAGCGGCTGGAATGGAGTCATCAGCCCTGGAACTAGCATTGTCATCGGCCTTTGAACTTCATCGCCAGTGGTCTTGGCATGTTCTTCATCTGGCTGGTGAGGCTCGGCTGAGGAATTTCATGTTGCGTTGGGGCAGCAACATTGGTGAACTTCTTCGTCAGGTTGACGAATCTGACTTTGGCTCCTTGCCAATCAGCATAATAGGAGTTAAATTCGTTGCTGAGGTCTTTGATGTCAGCCTGCATCTTGATAAGTTATTCAGTTGTCATCTTGACAACGTTTTTCTTCAGCAATTTCTCCTTTCTGTACTGCGATTTCTTGATCTCTCTGGCCGTATCAAATTTCCATTTCTCCTCTTGGATGAAATGAGTCAAGATGTGACTTTGGCCAGGTGTCAACTTGAAGTCGAGCATAGGAGTGTTTGGGTCCTTGTGCCGTAGATCAATGTAGTCTAGGATCGCTCTTGGATCCAACAAAGAAGGGCACAGTGTGCCTTTGGCTCTAGCGGCCCTTTCTTGGCGGTCTCGATGATTTCCGCAAGTTCATCATCATCAGCCTCATCATCTTCGTGTGGCTCTTGGAAGGCGAATTGTTTCTTCTTGGGACTTGGCCGAGGACCTCGTCCAGCTATGGCCTTAGTCTTCAGCAGAGTCGGGCCAGATGAAGAATTTGGTGTAGCTGAGGAACTTGCTGAAACACCAGAGGCAATGAAGATGCCTGCAGTCCTTTGGCACGTGGCTAGATGCACATGTGCTGAGGACTTTGTCAGAACTGCTGAGGACTTTGTAGGAGCAGCTGAGGACTTGAGAGGAGCAGGAGCAGCATGAGGAATTGGCCGTGAGGGCACAGCTGAGGAAATTGGCCGTGAGGGCACTGTTGGTGAAGCACTTGGCTTGTGTGCGGGCTTCTTTGCCATAGATTTTCTTGGCTTGACAGAGGCCTCAGTGGCAGCAGCAGATGTGAGGCCTCATTAAATTTCCTCACAGCCTCATTGGCTTGTCTTGCCAATTTGGCTTGGCGCTTGGCCCATTCTTCAGGGAAGTCCTCACCACGCTTGATGCTGGTGGGGTCAGCTTCTTGACCATGTGCCAATGGAGCTCTTGGGCATGGAGGATTGAGAGCGAATTTATTCATGTACTTTGGAGTTACATATCTGTACTCCCTCCATTCCCTTGCCCATCTCCTTTCAATCCTTTGAATGCGCACCTTGCACTGATTTTTGTTTTCTTTGCCGAACTCGGCTTCATCAGGTGTGCAATAATCAGCATATATTTCCTCAGGGATCTCAAACGCAGTCATGACCTCATGCCTCTTTCCTCCTTTCTGTGGCTTCTTTCCTTCTGCCATATTCTTCAGGTGAGGAATTTGAACAAACGAATTCTCTGAAGAAGTATGCAACTTTTCTTCGAGGAACGCTGCAAATGAGTTAAGTTGATGAGAACCTAGTGATTCAAAGAATGGACATGAGTACCGTGAACAGAGTATAGTTGCGAGGAATTTGGAGAGGTCATATTCGTTCTCGTAAGGTTTCTCAAAAAGAACTAGTTTGAGGAATTTGACCAGATGAGCCTTGAAGAATTTCACTAAGCGATCTTTGTCTTAGGTTCGAGTTGTATAGATCGAGGATCCACACAATTGAGGAATCTTGAAGAAAATCATTGCTTAGAGAAACGAATCAACAACATATTTTGTTTGAGGTGTTCATATGTGTGAAGATTTGAAGAATAAACACCTTTGAAGATTTTCAGGTAGGTTTGAGAATCAAAGCGAGTAATAAAAGTAACTTTTAATTACCCGAAGTGAAGAACACGACGAACTGAGAAGAACAGATGGGAAGTTCGTCAGGTTAGATCTTCCACGCCCTAAGTTGGCGAAGTAAGACAGCTACGGCGGCGGCGGAGTGAAGATTTCCATGGTCGGCGCGAGTACGTCGGCGACGAGGTCGAGGCAGTGAAGCTTTTCCTCACCAGCGTCGATGGAGTAGCGGCGGCGCTAGGGTTTGAGAAGCTCGAGCGAGAGAGAGTGGTCGAGCGGATTGAAGGAAGTGAGGAAGGGAAGAGGGGGTATATATAGCCACGGTGAAAAACTGTTCGCCCGAAGATTTGGGACGAACGTGCCCCTGACCCTTCTCATTCGCTTGACATGTGTCACCCACGTACTAAGAAGTGGAGATTGTGTTAGATCGTGGGTGAATAGATAAATCTATCGTGGAATGCGGAACGGTTTGAGTGGCAAAACGAAAGTTTGGATAAGATCAGTTTTAAAGTTCCATCCGCAATTTCTTCAGCTGACTAGGACACAGTGAAGATTTTGAACGAGTTTCAAATAGAACGCACATGAAGAATTTGTGAATAGATTGGGTTGAGTATAGCATAGAGGGGGAAGGGTCCGATCACATTCACTTAGCAGAAAAAGCGACTTGAAGAAATAGCCATAAGTGAATGCTGTAGAGGACATAAACCCATATATATATAGCCAATGAAGAAAAACTACGAAAACAGTGAAGATTTTGAAAAGTTGAAGAATTTGAAAAACTGAAGAATTTCAAAAACTGAGGAAAACTCAAATTGAAGATTTTCAACTTTGGTGGTGGCGTGACCCACCGTATAAGAATGATGATTACAGACACCGCATTACAATTGTCGTACGGTTCTGAGAATCAAATTCTTCATTAATTTCTTCACACTTAGAGTGTTATTCTTCATTGATTGAAGAAAACGTTTCTTCATGTGTTGCACATCTAAGTCATCAATTTTGCGTAAGTGTCAGGATGTGTGTCCTTTTCAAAGAACATTCAAAGATTCTAAGATATTTAGCTCACACCGCAACTTGCTAAATCTCTTCTCATCCAAGGTCCTTGTGAAGATATCGGCTAGTTGTTCTTCAGTCTACACATGCTCGATGGAGATGTCGCCCTTCAACACATGATCACGAAGAAAATGATGACGAATCTGAATGTGCTTTGTCTTCGAGTGCTGAACTGGGTTGTGAGCAATCTTGATGGCACTCTCATTGTCACAAAGAGAGAAGCACATTCTTCACGTCGATGCCGTAGTCCTTGAGAGTTTGCTTCATCCACAGCAATTGAGCACAACAAGAGCCAGCGGTGTATTCAGCTTCCGCAGAGATGAAGGTGATATGCAGTTCTGTTTCTTCGAGGACCAATGGACCAAAGATCGTCCGAGGAAATGACAAGTACCAGATGTTGACTTGCGGTCCACACGATCACCAAAGATAGTCGAGTCGAATATCCAATGAGATCAAAAGTAGAGCCCTTGGGGTACCATAATCCTAGTGTTGGTGTGTGAGCTAGATATCGAAGAATATGCTTCACGGCCTTATGTTGTGATTCCTTGATTGTAGCTCGAAATCGGGCACACATGCAAACACTAAGCATTATATCTGGCCTAGATGCACATAAGTACAATAGAGAACCAATCATGGAGCGGTATACCTTGTGATCAAGTCAATACCATTTTCATCGATTGCATAGATGGCCATTTGTGGGCATAGGAATTTTGACACCTTTGCAATCTTGCTCACGAATTTCTTCAGGACATCTTTGAGGTATTTCTCCTGAGATATGAATACGCCATTGTGTTGTTGACGAATTTGAAGACCTAAGAAGAATTTCAGCTCTCCCATCATAGACATTTGATATTCTTCACTCATCATATAGGAAAATTCATCACTATAACGTTGGCCAGTACAGCCAAAGATAATATCATCAACATATATTTGGCACACAAACAGTTCACCATCATATGATTTAGTAAAGAGAGTAGGGTCGAGTGAACTGGTGTGAAGCCATTCTTCACGAAGAATTCCTTCAATGTATCATACCACGCCCGTGGGGCCCTGTTTGAGACCATAGAGGGCCTTGTTGAGTCTCAAGACTTTGTCAGATTCTTTGGATCTTCAAAACCTGGGGGTGGAGCAACATATACTTCTTCCTCAAGCTTACCATTGAGGAATGCACTTTTCACATCCATTTGATATAAAGTGATATTATGATGGTTAGCATAAGCAAGTAATATGTGAATAGCCTCAAGTCTAGCAACAGGTGCAAAAGTTTTATCGAATCAATTCCTTCAACCTGTGTGTAGCCTTGAGCTACAAGTCGTGCCTTATTCCTCACCACAAGGCCATTTTCATCTTGCCTGTTGCGGTAGATCCACTTTGTGCCAATGATATTATGCTTGCGAGGATCTGGACGTTTGACCAGTTCCTGACATTGTTGAGCTCGAATCGATGTAATTCTTCTTGCATGGCCTGAATCCACTCAGGCTCCAGAAATGCTTCATCTACCTTAGTGGGCTCTGTGAGAGAGACAAAAGCATAGTGCCCACAAAAGTTAGATAAATGTGAAGCTTTTGAGCATGTGAGAGGACCTGGCACTTCAATGTCATCGATGATCTTGTCAACTTGCACTTCTTTTGCAACGCGAGGATGAGCTGGTTGTCATCGAGGAATTTGATCATTTTCCTCAGCACCATTGTCTTCTGCATTATCTTCAGGTGCATCAGCTCGATGTTCTTCGCAGACAGAATGAATTCTTCAGCAGATTCTTCAAGAGGGAATGACATCCTCGGTTGCCTTGAACTTGATAGATTCCCAGAGCTGGTTCATCTAACATGTAGGTAGGTGCTCTCTTTGCGAGCCATTAGTTTCATCGAACCACACATCTACAGATCAACAATCTTGTGAAGAGCGATGTTGAAGACTCAGAGGTGTGCGAGTCCTTCCCGTAACCAAGCATAAAACCTTCATGTGCTTTCGGTGCAAATTTAGAATTGTGATGAGGATCTCTGATCCAGCATTTAGCAACGAAGACTTTGAAATAACTCACATTGGGTTTCTTGTCAGTGAGGAGTTCATAGGCAGTCTTCTTGAAGAATTTGTGAAGATACACTCTATTGATGATGTGGCACGCGGTATCAATTGCATCAATCCAAAAACGACTAGGCGTTTTGTATTCATCAAGCATAGTGCGAGCCATCTCAACAAGAGTTCTGTTCTTGCGCTCCACGACGCCATTTTGCTGAGGAGTATAGGGAGGAGATAACTCATGAGTAATACCAAGTTCATCAAGATAGGCATCAAGACCGGAATTCTTGAACTCTGTTCCATTGTCACTCCTGATGTGTCTGATCTTCACACCAAAGTTAGTTGACGCCCTCGAGGAAAATCGTTTGAAGACGTCCTGCACTTCATTTTTGTAAGTAACAATGTGTACCCATGTGTAATGAGAGTAATCATCAACAATAACAAAGCCATATAGAGATGCATCATTAGTGACTGCTGAGTAATGATTAGGACCAAAGAGGTCCATGTGAAGCAATTCAAGGGATGAGTAGTGGTCATGATAGTCTTCACTGGATGCTTGGCCTTGGTCATTTTTCCAGCTTCACAGGCTCCACACAAGTGATCCTTGAGGAATTTGACATTCTCAATGCCAATGACATGCTTCTTCTTTGCAAGCATGTGCAAATTCCTCATGCCTGCGTGACCAAGTCGTCGATGCCATAGCCAGCCTTCTCAAGCTTTTGCAAGTAGACACACGGCTGGTTGTGGTCCTGTAGAGAAATCAACAATATACAAGTCTCCTCTCCTAAAGCCTTCGAAGACTTTGGAATTGTCAGCTTCCATAATCACAACACAATGATACTTGCCAAAGATAACAACCATATCAAGATCACAAAGCATTGAGACTGACATGAGGTTGTATCCTAAGGACTCAACAAGCATGACTTTGTCCATGTGTATGTCCTAGAGATCGCAACCTTACCAAGACCCAATACCTGACTTTTGCCTTTGTCGGCCAAAAGATGATACGCCTTCAGATGTGACGGTGATAAGGGAGTATCCATCAATAGATTCTTGTCACCAGTCATGTGATTTGTACATCCACTATCGAGGACCCACTCATTGCCTTTGGGTTGATCATCCTGCAGATGAATTAGTGCAACTTACGATCTCATATACTTCATTAGTGAAGAATATGGTATCAAGTTCATCAGATGAATTTCATCAGGCAGCATAACAGATAAGTAGTATGAGGACGTGTGAAATGAAAGTTCATTTCTTCATGATTAGCCTGCGTCCTTTCAGGAAATTTTGTTAGGCCCCCAGCAAATTCTTCAGATGTTAAAGCACGTCTGGAGACCTGACCCTACAGAAGAGGTTAGTTCTTTTTCTTCACCACCCACATCTGAAGGGGTGGCAAAGAGTTCATCACTCTGCAAGCACCATATGAGAATGGTGGCATAGAGGCTAATCCATTTCGTTTCACATAAGAGGGGTTAGGGTAAGCATATGAATAAGCAGATAAATTCTTCGAGGACTTATGAACATATTGGTTTGAAGAATAATGCACATATTCATAGCCCTTAGCTCTACCTCAAAAACAGAGTTGTTAGCACGATGATAATCATATGAGGACTTTGATCCTTTTGAGGAATTTGATCCACGTGAGGAATTTGGTCCATATGAGGACTTGGATCCATATGAAGAATTTGGTCCATATGAAGAGTTTGATCTGGGGTTCCTTTTCCTCACAGGTGGTGTCATGAGGACATTCACCTGAAGACTTTCAAGGCACTTCTTGGGAACCCAGATTTTCTTCATAGGGGAACCGTTCTTGCAGTTAGTGCCAACATATCTAGCAAATACTTCACCATTCTGATTTTTGAACAGTTTATAGTTGGAGTCAAATGACTCATCAGAAGAATGAGGAGATTCGCATGTAAAGCCAGATAAGTTAGATGGATCAATCGAGGTCCCTTTGCAAAGAACCCATGAGGTTTTGGGGTACCGCTCGGGCTTCCTATGTTCCATCAAGATTGAGTTTCCTCTCAAAGGCAATACCCTCTTTCCTAGGGTTCCTGTTGAGGATCTGCTTTTTAAGCACATCACAAAGAGTCTGATGCCCTTTGAGGCTTTTGTACATGCCTGTCATGTACAATTCCTTCAGCCCTGCATCGTCAGTTATACTAGCAATGTCCTCAGATGAGGAATTAGTGATAGCAGAGGCAGGTGAAGAATTTGTAACAGTTGAAGCATTTGAACATTCAGGTGAAGAATTAGCAGATTCACGTTCAATACACTTTAAGCATGGAGGAACAAATTCTTCCTGAGAAGCGCTGATTTTTTGAGCAAGTAATGAATCACGCTCCTTCTGAAGATCTTCATAACTCACTCTTAGCTTCTCAAGATCTTGCTTTCTTTGAAGAAATTCATAAGAAAGTTTCTCATGATCTTACATGAGAGTGTTATGATGACCTTGAAGGTTGTCAAACCTAGACTGAAGTCTCTGAAGATTTTCAGTCAGGGCTTTAGTGCGATCCATTTCTTCACCTAACATATCATCACTTTTATCTAGCATGTTTTAAACCTTTTCAAAAGCCCTTTGTTGTTTTACAGCAATCTTAGCAAGTTTTGAGTAGCTGGGCTTTAGATCTTCATCGATTCATTTTCACTAGATTCAGAGGAGGTATATTTGAGTACCTTGGCACCCTTTGCCATGAAGCAATAGGTGGGAGCGTAGTCATCACTATCTTCATCAGCTTTGTTGGTGAGGTCATTTTCTTGAGTTGAAGATGGACTTGTCACGAAAGCAAAGAGCGAGAGCTAGACTCGCCACACCGGACTCAGATTCTTCCGATGCCTCCTCTTCCTCATGTTCCTCGATTTAGCTTGAGTCCATTTCCTTGCCAATGAATGCCCGAGCCTTTTTGGAGCTGCTCTTCTTGTGAGAAGAAGGCTTTGAGGATTTTGATGATGAAGATTTCGACGATTTCTTCTTTTTCTTAGCGTCATCAGAACTGTAATCCTTGTACTTCTTCTTCTTTAATTCCTTTTCCCACTGAGGACAATCTTGGATGTAGTGACCAGGTTTCTTGCATTTGTGGCAAAGTCTTCTCTTATAGTCATTCGATGAGGAATCACTGCTCCTTGAGGATTTTCCAAAGCGACCACGTCTTGAGAACTTCTGGAATTTCTTCACGAGCAGTGCTAGCTCCTGGCTCAATTCTTCAGGATCTCCAAGGCTACTACCAGAGTCTTCACAATCAGATTCAGACACAGCCTTGGCCTTCAGGGCACGTGATTTTCCATAGCTAGAACCATAGAGATCTCTCTTTTCACTAAGCTGGAACTCATGAGTATTTAGCCTCTCGAGAATATCAACTGGATCAAGTGACTTGTAGTCAGCACGCTCTTGTATCATCAGTGCCAGAGTGTCAAATGAGGAATCAAGAGATCTCAACAATTTCTTCACCACCTCATGGTCGGTGATGTCAGTGGCACCAAGCGCTTGAAGCTCATTTGAGATGTCAGTGAGGCGATCGAAGGTTTGTTGAACATTTTCGTTGTCGAATCTTTTGAAGCGGTTGAAGAGATTGCGAAGAACATCAACTTGAGAGTCACGCTGAGTTGAGACTCCTTCATTTACTTTGGAAAGCCTGTCCCAGATGAGCTTGGCAGTTTCCAAAGCACTCACTCTTCCATATTGTCCTTTGCTCAGATGGCCACATATGATATTCTTCGCTTGAGAATCGAGCTGCTTGAATCTCTTCACATCGGCAACATTCAGAGAAGGTGTGACTGAGGGAACACCATTTTCCACAACATACCAGAGATCGTTGTCAATTGCCTCAAGATGCATCGCATCTTTTTCTTCCAGTAGGGGTAGTCCGTCCCATCAAAGGTAGGACACCCTGCTGAGACCTTGATCATACCTGCGGTCGACATAACTAAAACTCCGTGTGGTTAAACCAAAATCACACGTAACAAGGGAGTACCTTGCTCGATACCAATTGAAAGTGCGTTATATCGACTAGAGGGGGGTGAATAGGCGATTTTTATGAATTCTTCACTGAGGAATTTGTCGGTGAGGAAATTCCTTAGCGAAGAACTACTTGCAGCGGAATAAGTACTCAGAAGTAAGCATAAGAGAATGCTGGCAAGGTCATCATGATGAAATGAAGACAAACAAAGAGTACTATCGGGGAGGCTGATCTGGCCCACGAACACCTATGGGACCGGCGGACCGAGCCCCTTTCGGTTCGGCGGGGGCGGAGGTCGCATGAAGAGCAGATCGAGGCGAAGCACACGAGCAGTTTACCCAGCTTCGGAGCTCTCCGGAGAGATAACACTCCTACTGCTGCATGTCTGAGTGTATTGAGTTCTTGCTCAGGAGCGCTGAGTGCTACAGTACACACAAGCTCCTAACGAGACCGAGCGTGAGTGTTCTTTGGCTTCGAACCTTCCCCCGCCCCCCCTCCTACGTTGCGCATGGGCCTCCTTTTATATGCTAAAGGGGTCTCCGACAGGTGGCAATGTAGACAAGGGTAAAAATGGAAAAGGAGTGGTTGGTACAACTACTTGTACAAAGGCAGGGGACAAAGGCATTAAATGCCCGTCTACGTCGCCCTAACAGTGCAGAAAGGGACCGTCAGGGGCGCCACCGCTTGCCACGATGGCAATCTTGTCGGCGCCACTTGCCATCGCGCTCACGGCAGCCGGCCTCTTGCCACGCTGCCATCTTGGAAAGGTCCTGTGGCGACACGTTAGTGGATGTCTTTGGGCCTTGGTCTGAGTGGTGGTCTGCCATGAAAGCGCCTTGCCCGCGGTTGTTGTCTTGTCGCGTCCGGAAGCTTGTCGCTCATCGGGCCTTCCGGCAAGCTCCTCTTGCCGGGCCTTGTCTCCTAGGTGCCTTGGGTGGCCTTCCGGCAAGCTCCTCTTGCCGGGCCTTGTCTCCTTGGCTTGAATACTTTGTTCTTGAATGGCTCCAAAGGAACCACGGAGGACCTTGGCGGTCACCCGTAAGCCTTGCCGGAGGGCTGCAATCGCCGTGCACAAGTTCGGGATACTAGGGTACCCCTACTCCAAGATTATCGGCAGAGCCGGGCTTGGGCCACACACGGTGACGAGCGCTGTTGGGCCAGGCCCAAAACAGGGCACGGGCACGCGCGGCCTGGGTTACGCCGTAACTCACCCCGGACCCACCACGAACACCTATGGGACCGGCGGACCGAGCCCCTTTCGCTTCGGCGGGGGGCGGAGGTCGCACGAAGAGCAGATCGAGGAGAAGCACACGAGCAGTTTACCCAGCTTCGGAGCTCTCCGGAGAGATAACACTCCTACTGCTGCATGTCTGAGTGTATTGAGTTCTTGCTCAGGAGCGCTGAGTGCTACAAGACACACAAGCTGCTAACGAGACCGAGCGTGAGTGTTCTCTGGCTTCAGACCTCCCCCTCCTACGCTATGCATGGGCCTCCTTTTATATGCTAAAGGGGTCTCCACAGGTGGCAACGTAGACAAGGGTAAAAATGGAAAAGGAGTGGTTGGTACAGCTACTTGTACATTGTATCATACCTAACCACGGCGGCAGGGACAAAGGCATTAAATGCCCGTCACGTCGCCCTAACGGTCGAGAAAGGGACCGTCGGGGTGCCACCGCTTGCCACGATGGCAATCTTGTCGGCGCCGCTTGCCACCGCGCTCCGCTGGCCTGACCTCTTGCCACGCAGCGCTGGAAAGGTCCTGTAGGCGACACGTTAGTGGATGTCTTTGGAGCGCAGTACTGAGTGGTCTGCCATGCAAGCGCCTTTGCCGCGGTTGTTGTCTTGTCGCGTCCGGAAGCTTATCGCTCACGGGCCTTCCCGCAAGCTCCTCTTGCCGGGCCTTGTCTCCTAGGTGCCTTGGGTGGCCTTCCCGGCAAGCTCCTCTTCTTTGGGGCCTTGTCTCCTTGGCTTGAATACTTTGTTCTTGAATGGCTCCAAAGGAACCACGGAGGACCTTGGCGGTCACCCGGTAAGCCTTGCCGCGGAGGGCTGCAACTGCGTGTGCACAAGTTCGGGATACTAGGGTACCCCTACTCTAGTACACCGACAAGTACAGAAAGCGTAAACACAGGATAGCACAAGATGAAGACAAACAGACTGAAGAAATTTAACTTAGGAAATTGAGAAAGTCTTCAGTCAAAGTCTTCAAACACAGATATGAATGAGCACTTAGCACAGTAATGAGGAAATGAAAGAGTTGAGGAAATAGAACCAGTTAGGTTGGTGAAGACGATGATTTGGTTGACCAGTTCCAACTGCTATCTCAGTTGTATGTCTGGTTGGAGCGGCTGAGTATTTAAACTCGAGGACACAGTCCGGACACCCGATCGCCGAAAGCACGCAGCTCGGGACACCAAGTCCTCACCGTATTCTCCTTGAACTAAGGTCACACAGACCTCGTCCAATCACTCGTGGTAAGTCTTCAGGCGACTTCCAAACCTTCACAGACTTGGTCACTCGGTGATCCACAATTCCTCTTGGATGCTCTAGACCATGACGCCTAACCGTCTGGAAGAAGCATAGTCTTCAAAGGTAACAAGCATCGGATCCACGCAGGATCAATCTCTTCAGTGATGCTCAATCACTTTGGGTTTGTAGTGGTTTGGTTTTTGGGTTTTTCCTCACTCGATGATTTTCGCTCAAAGTCCTCGGAGGATGGGTTGCTCTCAAATGACAAGTGTCAAGTTTCTCTCGAGCAGCCAACCAGCTAGTAGTTGTAGGGGGCGGCTATTTATAGCCTAGGGAGCAGCCCAACATGATAAGACATAAATGCCCTTCAATGATATGACCGTTAGGTGGATAAGATATTTTGGGACAGGTGGCAAGAAGACAACAACGGTCGGAAATTTGACTCACAAATTCCTCGGGGCTATCATGTTCCTCCTTTGTGTAGGCAATCCGCCTTTGGCGAATTCCTAACTCCTCGGTCGAACAAATTCCTCGTGACAGAAGAACTTCGTCTCACATCAAGAAATTGACTGAACTGTATGAGATTTCCAAAGGCTTCACTCGAAGGGATTGGTAGGTGTAGGATTTTGAGTTGAGCATCACATGGAAATTTTTCCTTAGTATTTCCTCGACCCCCTTTAACAGTACGGTGTTTCCTATAACTCAAGAAAGAGAAAAATAAAACTACGAAAACAAAAGTCTTCACGCTTCATGTTCCTCAAATGAATACCAAGTCTTCAAGGTCACACCAATTTCTTCACTTTCAAAGTCTTCAGAAAGTCTTCAGAATATCAAAGTCTTCAGTCAAAGAACTTCATTTTTAGGGGTCGACTTTCACTGTAAATATCAAGCTCCTCATAGACTTATAGACCTGTGTACACGCATAAACACATTAGTCCCTTAACTTATAAGTCTTCAATACACCAAAATCACTAAGGGGCACTAGATGCACTTACATGAAGGCAAATGGAGGAGGTAGGAAGAGCTAGCGTGCGACAGCAGTTCCAAATTTAGAGGGAAAGGCGAAGAGTCGATGGACGGTTGCCATGGTACACGAAGAGGCGCCTGGGGAGCGAACGGTTGCCACAGAGGTCAAACACTTATGACAAGGGCCGAGTGAACCACATGCAATCCCATCACACAACACACACGTCTTGTTAAGTTGAAACATTTTTGTACTCTTATGTCAACGCAAACAGTTCATCTGAGTAAACCGCATGCCATATATCCCACACACCTTGATCTGGCTAACCGTTTCTTTTGTGTTGCCTAATCACAAACAGTTCATCCGAGTGAACCATATGCTGTATATCACACACACCTTCATCTGGTTGCCCGTTTCTTTTGTGTTGCCAAATCACAAACAGTTCATCCAAGTGAACCGTATGTTGTGTATCGCACACACCTTCATCTGGCTGCCCGTGTCTTTTGTTCCTCCTCATCCAAACAGTTAATTGAACTGAACCGTGTGCCCTTCATCGCACACGCAACTAAAACCTGAACCGTGTTTGATGCATCCATCATCGCAAATGTTTTATACGTGTCTGACGGTTTTCATATAGCACCGTTTGCGATTATGGAGTTTCTCGAAGGGTCTCTGATTGTAGTGTCGCGTTAGCAGTATCTTGCAGTAGTGTCGGTCCCAGCGAGCTGACATGTTGGTCCCACTGAAAACTCTAACGTTCACATTTTGAACTAAATCGGTCTGACCAAATTTCTTGATTCGGTCGCACCGAGTTTGGTGATTTGTATTTAACGGCTAAATTTTTTGTAGGGGCTATATATACCCCTTCACCCACTCTTCGTTCGTGGAGAGAGCCATCAGAACATGCCTACACTTTCAGCATACATTTTCTGAGAGAAAACCACCTACTCATGTGTTGAGACCAAGATTTTCCATTCCAACCACAAGAATCTTGATCTCTAGCCTTCCCCAAGTTGCTTTCCACTCAAATCTGTGAGAGAGAGTTGAGTGTTGCAGAGACTATCATTTGAAGCACAGGAGCAAGGAGTTAATCATCAACACACCATCTATTACCTTTTTGAGAGTGGTGTCTCCTAGAATGGTTAGGTGTCACTTGGGAGCCTCCGTCAAGATTGTGGAGTTGAACCAAGGAGTTTGTACGGGCAAGGAGTTCGCCTACTTCGTGAAGATCTACCCTAGTGAGGCAAGCCCTTCGTGGGCAATGGCCATGGTGGGATAGACAAGGTTGCTTCTTCGTGGACCCTTCGTGGGTGGAGCCCTCCGTTGACTTGCGCATCCGTTACCCTCCATGAGTTGAAGTCTCCATCAACGTGGATGTACGATAGCACCACCTACCGGATCAACGGAAAAAATCTCCGCGTCTACATTGTTTGCTCCTTCCAAACTCCTGCCTTTACCTTCATGTGCAATGTTTTACATTCTGCTGCTATACTCTTAGACTTGCATGTGTAGGTTGATTGCTTGACTTGTTCTAGGTTGCTAAAAATCTGCCAAGACTTAAAATTGGGAAAAGGCTAGATTTCTATTTGGTCAAGTAGTGTTATCACCCCCCTCTAGACATACTTTCGATCCTACAAGTGGTATCAGAGCTTTGGTCTCCATTTGCCTTGATTTCCATAGCTTTTGGTGATCATAGCCTTGGTTTCACAACCTAGGAGAGTATGGCGTCTAGCGAGGGAAATTACCACCGTAGAGGTCCTTACTTTGAGGAACTAATTTTGCTAGTTGGTAGCATAAGATGAAAATGCATATTCTTGGACATAACCCCATCGTTTGGGCTATTGTGTGCATTGGCTTGCAAGGTGAATTCCTTGATGAGAGAGAACCAAACCGTGAAGCTACCGCAGAAGAGTTGAACATGCTACAATACAACGCTCAAGCTTGCGATATCCTCTTCAACGGATTGGGCCCCGAAGAATTCAACCAAATCAGCCGTCTTGAGAATGCAAAGGAAATTTGGGATACTTTGATTGATATGCACGAGGGTACCAACTCCGTCAAGGAATCCAAATTGGATGTGCTTCAAAGTCAACTTGACAAGTTCAAAATGAAGGATGGTGAAGGTGTGTAACATCGCAAATTTTCAATTTGGAATGTTATACATTAGATCATCAATGCATATCATATTTTATTTTCTTTTGGTTTTGATCCTAGAAATTCTACGCAAATCAAGGACCCACGGAGAGAGTTGGGGATTTCGTTATTTTCATATTTGAGTTTTCACAAATTTTGAGAATAGGATCATTTGATTTTAATTATTTTATCATCAATCATTTCTATTATGAAAATATGAGAGAGGGAATAAAATGACTTTCCCAAAATAAGGAAATATTGAGGATTTAATAATAAAATCAAATAAGTTTTTATTTTGGAGTTTGTCGCCATTTTATTTGAATTTAGAAAAAAATATGCGTTTTTCAAAATTGCATTTAGTCCCCAAATAAATGTTCATCTTGTCCGGCTTGATTTTAGAAGCCGGGGAAAGTTTATTTCGGGATATTTGGAGTCCGTTTAGTATTTCTTTTATTTGTTTTTCTGCGCGTTATTATTTAAAAAAACGCGAACCGCCTATGGGCCGGCTCCGGCCAGGACTCCTCTGGCTGGGGGGCTTTAAATAGCGCCACCCCAGGCCGCCCCAGCCCAAGCCGCCCGCCGCCCAGCCCACTCACGCCGCCCCGAAACCCTAACCCTAGCCCGCCCGACGCCCAGCGCCCGCCCGACCCGCCAACGCCGGACCCGCCGTCACCCGACCCCGCCACCCTCGCCGGACACGCCGCCGAGGTAGCCGCCATCGCCGGCGGTTTTCTTTAGAAAAACCGCCCGGTTTTTTTAATAGCCGTGGTTTATTTTTTTTAGTTTCGTTTTTTTAGATCGATTTATTTTCGGTTCGGTTAAATAGCGAGCGTTCGCTCGTTCGTTCGTTTTAACGAACGTGTTCATCATTTATACTCAGTTAACGAACGTTTGTTCGTTAAGCTGTTCGTCGTTTTTCCTTTTCTCGGGTTTATCCCGCGATTTTTCTGATCGCGATTTCTGATCCGATTTTCGTTCTAGTATAACTTTTCGCTCGTTTATCGGAATCAGGCCATTCAAGCGCCTGGAGTTTCGTCTCGAAACCCTCTATCCGTTTAACCAACTTAAACAAGTTTTTTCTTCTGTAAAATCTGACTTAGATCCAGATTAGTGAAACGAAGGTGTTTTCTTTCGCCGTTTGACTTTCGTTGCTTCATTTGATTTGATTTTTTTGCAAACTGGAGTTCTTAAGTTGAACTTTCTGGTTAGATCTTTTATTTGGAGTTTTACATGTGCATTAGTTGAGTACTTATTGTGTGTTTGTTTGTTTGCGATAGAGTACCCGGAGTGCGCCGCTTGCTACTTTGAATCTCTAGGTTTCACGGATCATCAGCAAGGCAAGTAACACTTTGATCATATCCCTTTTCATACCCAGTTTTTATGCATTAGATCAATCCTCAAACATTGCATGATTAGGATCTAATTAAATTGTGGGTTTTGGGAAGTAGATGAGGTAGTACCTATTACCTGTTTCATTATCAAACCCTTGGGATTTACTCCTACGTTTGCTTATTATGCCATGCTATGCTAGTAGACGTGGATTGGGTGAGTGTATCCATGACAGTTGTGAGATTGTTAATTAATGGTTTATCTAAGGTGGCAACTTAAACACACATCTGGGTGGATTGAGGTACCTGGGTATTCCAGGATTGCCTGTTTCTTTTTGGACCGCCACCCAGGCTCAAAGGGATCATGAGATTATTCATGCTAGAAACTTCCGTGTGCAGCCGCAAGCTACTATGGGCTCTAGCATAGTTGACTAAGTCGTGTGAACTCTTACAGTGGTAGACTAGTAGATGTAGGGGATGTAGGTTGGTACGGTCTACCCATTCGTAAGGTGCGAGCGCTTCTGAAAGACTATGTCTCGGTCATCCATTTCTCAAACACCATGTAGTGCGAGAATCTTAATGGAGGAGATCGAGTCTTGTCGGGAAAAGTGCACAAACCTCTGCAGAGTGTACAATCTAATCATGGTTAGCCGGGTCCCCGGTTATGGACATCTTGAGTATCTAGTACTTGGATATCATGTATTTCTCATCATCTTACTTTAATTAATATTGTTGGGTTTTAATGATGATGCTTAATTGGGATTGAGAATGCTGTCAACCATTCTCAATGTTTAACAACCACCATGATAGTTAAATAAAATTTATTCCTTTGATGTAGGGAAAAACTGGCTTTACGCAAAACTGTAACCATAGAGCTTTCCACCAGCCATATACGCATGTAGTATAGCTTATTTCTTTCATTACTCTCTATGTGTTACATTGCTACCATATTCCATGTGCTGGCCCGTTTTCGAGCTGCAACATTCATGTTGCAGACTTTTCAGACGACTAGTAAGGTGCCTTAGGTCGTGGTCCTATACTCAGTGATGCCGTTGGAGTTGATGGACTCGCTATTCATCCAAGCCTTCCGCTGATATCGTTATTAGATGGCCTTAAGCCATGTTTATTGTAATAAGTTCTCCTTTGGAGACATTCGTTGTAATAATTGTGTGATTCTACTCTGTTATAAATCCTTCAAGTACTGTGTGGTGTTAGCATTACTGGTCCAGGGATGACACCTGAGCATAGAGATCAGACTATTTGAGGTCTGGTCGCTACAAAGATGGCATCAGAGCACACGCTGACTGTAGGACACGGCCACTAAGCTAAAGCCCTAGATCACTACTCTTTCTCCTCATTTCTGACTCCTCATCTTTTCTAATTTTAGGATGGCGGATGCAAGGAGCAAGTTCACACAACCGGATGAAGATACACCCTTTGGATGTCACTTGAAGGAAGTCACTAGATACCTGAACATCGGAGTACCAAGCTTCACCGGGACCTACAACGCCACATTACCCGAAGAGGAAGCTGGATGATTCAAGTTCAAGTTCCAGGAAGGACATTTGCACCAGTCACGGAGCCCATAGAGTTTTCCTTTGATGCGCCAACTTGGAGACTAGGAAAGAGTATGGCAGCCCACATCGCCATGGGACGTATTGGAGAAGTTTACCACAATGATCTCAAGAATACTATCTACCAGATTTGTGGGCGCCGAGATGTGCAATGGGAGATAATCAGCACCAGGAGGGACAGATCAATCGTAGCTTACATCCAGGAATTAAACCAGCACATCCGACGCGCGGAGAACCAGATGTGCGCAGGTATGGAGGATCTGCAGAAGGCTATGACCAAAATCAAGGAGCTAGAAGAAGAACTCAAGGCTACACGTGAAGACTACATGGAGGAGATCGTCGCTCTAGTGAGACAGAACGGCGACCTTAAGGAGAAGATTGAAGTATTCATGGGAGGTTCAGCACCCAAAAGAGAAGATGACGAATCCACTTGCCCGGATAACTATATCATCATCGACGACACCGACTCGGATCCCGACGATAGTGATGATGACTATGTTGATGAAGCTGGAGCAGATATCATGGAGTGTTCATCCGAGCAGTTTTTCTAGTAGACTACCATAACAGTAGTAGTATTCCACCATGTACATAGTATAGTCCACGCACTTTTGCGATAGTTCTAGACCGTTTGTATGCCCTTGTTTGATTGAATGAAGTGATTTTGTGTGCATTTGTATCATGTGCATTTGGGTAGTGTTTTCTCTTTAGACCTCATTCTATTCTTAACTCTCGTCTTTCCTAAAAACCCTCAGATGCCTTCGAGACGTGACAATGGATTTGCTTTCCCACCGGAGCTCACTCAGTTGATCCAGCAGCAGAATGCATTGATGCAGTTGCTAGTCCAGAACCAGAACAACAACAACAACCCACCACCACCGCCACCTGTTGATCATTTGACTCGTTTCTTGAGGCTAAATCCGCCGTTGTTTTCTAGTAGCACCGAGCCGATTGTTGCAGATGACTGGCTCCGCAAGGTTGGAAGGGAGCTGACTACTGCAGGATGCACTGATGCGGAAAGAGTGCGTTTTGCCGCACATCATCTTGAGGGACCCGCATCATCATGGTGGGAAAATTACACAGCCACGCACCCCATTGACACAGTCACGTGGGATCAGTTTCAGCAAGCTTTCCGTCTTGCCCGTTTCAGCAGGAGCTATGGCCATGAAGAAGCGTGAGTTTCGCAACTTATGCCAAGGAGGATGCACTGTAGGCCAGTATGTGGAGGATTTTAGTAAGCTAGCACGTTATGCCCCAGATGACGTTGCTACAGACGCAGCTAAGCAGGAGAAGTTTCTAGAAGGACTGAACGATGAGCTGAGCATGCAATTGATGGTAGCCACTTTTAATAACTACCAGGAGTTGGTAGATCATGCTCTTATGATTGAAGGAAGCAGCAGCGGATAGACAATCGCAAGAGGAAGTATGGACATTGGAAGTACAACTCGGAGCTCAGCGAAGCTACGCTTTACCCGGCCGGAGGACAATTTCAGCATACCCACGGAGGAGGTAGCTCGCACAATCATAATGGCACAAAGAATGGGAGCAGGGAATGGAGGAAGCAATGGACAAAACCGCACCAACCCCGTCAACCCCAAAGCCAAGAGAGACCTGAGCCAAGTCACTTGTTTTAAGTGCCAGAAGACTGGGCATTATGCAAATGAATGCCCCGAAGCCCAAAATGGCAATGGCAATGGAAGCTCAGGGAAGAAGCCGAACCCTTTCAACAGGGGACAGGTGAACCACGTTACCGTGGAGGAGGTTGAAGCTCAGCCAGATGCAGTAATAGGTAAGTTTTTGGTTAAGACATTTCTTGCGGTTGTTCTTTTTTATACTGGTGCATCGCATTCATACATATCAAGGGGATTTATGGATAAGTATAATTTGCCAACCCAAGCCCTTAGGTCACCCATGCTAGTAACCTCACCCGGAGCAGAATATATGTCGAATATGTGGTGTGATCGACTACCATTAAGGATTGGAAACTACGTATTCCCCTCTGACCTAATAGTTTTGGAATCGAAAGGATTGGATGTGATATTAGGCATGGATTGGTTATCAAAGTGCAGGGAACACCGATTGCGCCAAGAAGTCGATTTTCTTACCACCCGGAAGGGCGGAGAATTAAGTATGTATCACGGCATGAGCCGAGGAGGGCACATGTAAATTCCTTATCGTGAGTTGTGCAGGAGGAAGTACCGATGGTGAAGGATTACCCGGACGTATTTCCAGAAGAGTTGCCAGGCATGCCACCGGACAGAGACATTGAGTTCCTGATTGAACTATTGCCAGGCACTGGGCCGATATCTAAGAGACCGTATAGGATGCCCGCACAAGATTTGGAAGAAATTAAGAAGCAGATTAAGGAGTTACTGGATAAAGGTTTTATTCGCCCAAGTTCTTCGCCTTGGGGATCGCCAGTACTTCTAGTGGAGAAGAAGGATGGATCATTAAGAATGGTTGTTGATTACCGAGGATTAAATGAAGTGACCATTAAGAACAAATACCCGTTGCCGATGATCAATGACTTGTTTGACCAATTGCAAGGAGCTAAGGTATTTTCCAAGATCGATTTGCGATCGGGATACCATCAGTTGAAGATTCGAGAGCAGGATATACCTAAGACGGCTTTTACCACCAGGTACGGGTTGTATGAGTATACGGTTATGTCATTTGGATTGACTAACACACCTGCCTATTTTATGAACATGATGAACAAGGTGTTTATGGAATTTTTGGATAAGTTCGTCGTAGTGTTCATTGATGATATTTTGGTTTACTCAAAGAATGAAGAAGAGCATAAGGCGCATTTGCGTTTAGTACTCGAGAAGCTCAGAGAACATCAGTTATATGCCAAGTTCAGCAAATGTGAGTTTTGGTTGAAGGAACTTGGATTTCTCGGACATGTTATATCCAGAGAAGGTATAGCAGTAGACCCCACTAAAGTTGCCACTGTGACAAACTGGGAAGCACCAACGACAGTTGGAGAGATCCGGAGTTTTCTTGGACTGGCCGGATACTACTGGAGATTTATTGAGAATTTCTCGAAGATTGCGAAGCCTATGACGGAGTTGTTGAGGAAGGACACTAAGTTTAATTGGACCGAGGAATGTGAGGCTAGTTTCCAAGAGTTGAAGAAACGTTTGGTTACCTCACCAGTGTTAATTCTGCCAGATCAAAGCAAGGATTACGAGGTGTATTGCGACGCTTCACGTCGAGGACTTGGAGCAGTGCTTATGCAAGAGGGAAGGGTTGTTTCCTATGCTTCACGACAGCTTAAGCCTCATGAGTTAAATTATGCTACTCATGATTTAGAGTTAGCAGCCGTAGTGCACGCACTGAAAACTTGGAGACATTTTCTTATTGGAAACCACTGTGAGGTGTACACAGATCACAAGAGTTTGAAGTACATCTTCACGCAGAAGGAGTTAAATCTCAGGCAGAGGAGATGGTTGGAGCTCATTAAGGATTACGATATGAGATTGCGTTATCACCCCGGAAAGGCTAACGTAGTAGCAGATGCGTTGAGCCGCCAGAGCCATGTCAACACACTAATGACCGGAGGTTTACCAAAAGAATTAGCCGAGGAATTTCGAGAGCTGTGTTTGGAAATAGTTCCGAGAGGCTATGTAGCAGCATTGGAAATACAGTCTACTTTGATGGATAAGATTAGAGAAGCTCAGAAGACGAATAAGGAGATTGCCTCTATTAAAGAGAAAATGAGCAAGGGAAAAGCTATGGGATTTCGTGAGGATGAGCATGATACCTTATGGTTTGAGGACCACGTTTATGTGCCAAGTGATCCGGAGATCAGGAAGTTGATTTTGCAAGAGGCCCATGATTCGCCGTATTCGATCCACCCAGGAAATACCAAGATGTATTTGGATTTGAAGGATACTTTCTGGTGGACCGTAATGAAGAAGGATATTGCTGAGTATGTAGTAGTTTGTGGTGTATGTCAGAGAGTGAAGGCAGAACATCAGAAGCCGGCGAGATTGTTACAGCCCATTGCCAATACCGAATGGAAGTGGGAAAAATTAGGCATGGATTTCATCACGTGATTGCCCGGGACTCGTTGAGGCTATGACTCGATTTGGGTTGTAGTCGATCGTTTGTGAAGGTAGCTCATTTCATTCCAGTGAAGACTACCTACAGCAGTGCCAAATTGGCTAAGATATACATGACCAGAATCGTATGTCTGCATGGAGTTCCGAGGAGTATCGTATCAGATAGAGGAACCCAATTCACCTCAAAGTTTTGGAAACAGTTGCACAAAACCTTGGGAACCAGACTAGAATTTAGCACAGTTTTTCATCCCCAGACAGATGGACAAACCGAGAGAGTCAACCAGATTTTGGAGGATATGCTGAGAGCATGTGCATTGGATTATGGATCAAGTTGGGATGACAACTTGCCGTATGTGGAGTTTTCTTATAACAACAGCTACCAAACCAGTTTGAAGATGGCCCCTTCAAGCATTATGCGGAAGGAGGTGCAGAACCCATTGTTGTGGGATGAAGTTGGAGACCGCCAGTTGTTTGGACCGGATTCGATTAAGGAGTCTGAACGGAAAGTGAAGTTGATTCGTGCTAGGCTCAAGGTAGCCCAGTCTAGGCAGAAGAGCTATGCGGATTCAAAACGCAAAGAGATAGTATACGAAATCGGAGATAGAGTTTATCTTTCAGTATCTCCGCTACGAGGAGTCAAGCGTTTTGGAGTTAAAGGAAAGTTAGCGCCATGTTTTGTAGGACCATATCGTGTTTTGGAACGTATGGGAGAAGTGGCCTACAAGTTGGAATTGCCCGAAGGATTGTCAGGAGTTCATGATGTATTCCACATTTCCCAGTTGAAGAAGTGCCATGCGGAGATGGCTGATATACCACTAAAGAGATAAAGTGCCATTGGAAGCGATTCAGTTGGATAACGATTTGACCTATGAGGAGAAACCAGTTAAGATTCTCGAGTTTGCCAGCCGAGTTACCCGCAGCAAGGTTATCAAGTTTTGCAAAGTTCAGTGGAGCCACCACACCGAGGATGAAGCCACCTGGGAGCGAGAGGAAGATTTGCTAAAGGACCACCATCACCTATTTTCTAGCCAACCCGAATCTCGAGGGCGAGATTCATCTTAAGGAGGGTAAGTTTGTAACATCCCAAATTTTCAATTTGGAATGTTATACATTAGATCATCAATGCATATCATATTTTATTAGCTTTTGGTTTTGATCCTAGAAATTCTACGCAACTCAAGGACCCACGGAGAGAGTTGGGTATTTCGTTATTTTCATATTTGAGTTTTCTCAAATTTTGAGAATAGGATCATTTGATTTTAATTATTTTATCATCAATCATTTCTATTACAAAAATATGAGAGAGGGAATAAAATGAATTTCGCAAAATAAGGAAATATTGAGGATTTAATAATAAAATCAAATAAGTTTTTATTTTGGAGTTTGTCGCCATTTTATTTGAATTTAGAAAAAAATATGCGTTTTTCAAAATTGCATTTAGGCCCCAAATAAATGTTCATCTTGTCCGGCTTGATTTAAGAAGCCGGGGTAAGTTTATTTCAAGATTTTTGGAGTCCGTTTAGTATTTCTTTTATTTGGTTCCGGCCAGGACTCCTCTGGCCGGGGGGCTTTAAATAGCGCCACCCCGGGCCGCCCCAGCCCAAGCCGCCCTTGCACGCCCGCCCCACTCCGTCGCCGCCGCCCGAAACCCTAACCCTAGCCCGCCCGCCGCCGCCGCGCCGCGCCCGCCCGCCGCCCGCCGTCGCCGGACCTAGCCGTCACCCGACCCCGCCGCCGAGGTAGCCGCCATCGCCGGCAGTTTTCTTTAGAAAAACCGCCCGGTTTTTTTTAATAGCCGCGGTTTATTTTTTTTAGTCTCGTTTTTTTAGATCGGTTTATTTTCGGTTCGGTTAAATAGCGAGCGTTCGCTCGTTCGTTCATTTTAACGAACGTGTTCATCGTTTAGACTCAGTTAACAAACGTTCGTTCGTTAAGTTGTTCGTCATTTTTCCTTTGCTCGGATTTATCCCGCGACTTTTCTGATCGCGATTTCTGATCCGATTTTCGTTCTAGTATAACTTTTCGCTCGTTTACTGGAATCAGGCGAATCAAGCGCCTGTAGTTTCGTCTCGAAACCCTCTATCCGTTTAAACAACTTAAACAAGTTTTTGCTTCTGTAAAATCTGACCTAGATCCAGATTAGTGAAACGAAGGTGTTTTCTTTCGCCGTTTGACTTTCGTTAGTTCGTTTGATTTGATTTTTTTGCAAGCCGGAGTTCTTAAGTTGAAATTTCTGGTTAGATATTTTATTTGGAGTTTTACCTATGCATTAGTTGAGTACTTATTGTGTGTTTGTTTGTTTGCGATAGAGTACCCGGAGTGCGCCGCTTGCTACTTTGAATCTCTAGGTTTCACGGATCATCAGCAAGGCAAGTAACACTTTGATCATATCCCTTTTCATACCCAGTTTTTATGCATTAGATCAATCCTCAAACATTGCATGATTAGGATCTAATTAAATTGTGGGTTTTGGGAAGTAGATGAGGTAGTACCTATTACCTGTTTCATTCTCAAACCCTTGGGAGTTACTCCTACATTTGCTTATTATGCCATGCTATGCTAGTAGACGTGGATTGGGTGAGTGTATCCATGACAGTTGTGAGATTGTCAATTAATGGTTTATCTAAGGTGGCAACTTAAACACACATCTGGGTGGATTGAGGTACCTGGGTATTCCAGGATTGCTTGTTTCTTTTTGGACCGCCACCCAGGCTCAAAGGGATCATGAGATTATTCATGCTAGAAACTTCCGTGTGCAGTACAAGCTACTATGGGCTCTAGCATAGTTGACTAAGTCGTGCGAACTCTTACAGTGGTAGACTAGCAGATGTAGGGGATGTTGGTTGGTACGGTCTACCCATTCGTAAGGTGCGAGCGCTTCTGAAAGACTATGTCTCGGTAATCCGTTTCTCAAACACCATGTAGTGCGAGAATCTTAACGGAGGAGATCGAGTCTTGTGGGGAAAAGTGCACAAACCTCTGCAGAGTGTACAATCTAATCAAGGTTAGCTGTGTCCCCGGTTATGGACATCTTGAGTATCTAGTACTTGGATATCATGTGTTTCTCATCATGTTACTTTAATTAATATTGTTGGGTTTTTAATGATGATGCTTAATTGGGATTGAGAATGCTGTCAACCATTCTCAATGTTTAACAACCACCATGATTAAATAATTTTTTTCCTTTGATGTAGGGAAAAACTGGCTTTACGCAAAACTGTAACCATAGAGCTTTCCACCAGCCATATATGCATGTAGTATAGCTTATTTCTTTCATTACTCTCTATGTGTTACATTGCCAGCATATTCCATGTGTTGACCCATTTTCGGGCTGCAACGTTCATGTTGCAGACTTTTCAGACGACGAGTAAGGTGCCTTAGGTCGTGGTCCTATACTCAGTGATGCCGTTGGAGTTGATGGACTCGCTATTGTTCCAAGCCTTCCGCTGTTATCGTTATTAGATGGCCTTAAGCCATGGTTATTGTAATAAGTTCTCCTTTGGAGACATTCGATGTAATAAGTGTGTGATTGCTACTCGTTATAAATCTTTCAAGTAATCTTGTGTGGTGTCAACATTCTTGATCCGGGGATGACACACGAGCACGAGAGATCGGTATTTGAGGTCTGATCGCTACAAGGTGTCGTTGAAATGTACTCTAGGCTTGCTATCGTCACAAATGAGATTGCCGGCTTAGGAAGTGAAGAGATGACCGATAGATTCATCATCAAGAAGATCCTAAGAGCCTTGGATGGAAAATATGATACAAAGGTGCACATTGATCCAAATGATGCCCAATTACAAAGATCTCAAGCCAACGGAAGTCATTGGAAGAATTGTTGCTCATGAGATGTCACTCAAAGATAAGGAAGAGCTTCACAACAAGTCAAGTGGTGCTTAGAAAGCCTCATGTGATGCTCCTACATCATCAAGTGAGAAACAAACCTTCAATGAAGAATTGAGCCTAACGGTGAAGAACTTCAACAAGTTCTACAAGAGTACATGCAAGGAAAGAAGTTCCAAGTCAAGGTCCTACAATGACAAAAGATCTTAGAGTTGTGAGCGTAATTGCTACAATTGTGGAAGACCCGGACACTACTCCAATGAGAGTACGGCTCCCTACAAAAGAAGAGAAGATTCACCCAAAAGGAGAAGTAGAAGAGAAGAATCACCACCAAGAGAGAGGAGGAGTGGAGATGATCGTTATGAACGAAGAACCTCTCGGAGAAGCAAGGATTCGGAAGGAAGGACAAATCATCAAAGTGCTACACAAAACGAAGACATCAAGCTCATGTTGATGAATGGGTATCCGGCTCCGACTCTGACCATCGCTCCAAAAGAAGTTATCACTCCAACTCCGAATATACTCAAGATGAAGGTGTTTCCGGTCTAGCACTTGTGTCAACCAACTCCTATGACATATTTGACTTACCAAATGAAGGAATTGGAAGATGCTTCATGGGTAAAGGCCCAAAGGTATCACACCCCGAGTATGTTGATTTCAATAGTGATGAAGATGATTTGCTAGATGATGATGATTTACTTGTTGCCAACTCTAGTGATGCAAACTATGATGAACTTTCTATTAATCATGCTAATCAAGATAAAATGAATGATGATTATTAGAAGGAGATTGAGCGTCTAACTAAAGAACTAAACACTCTTAAGTTAGCTCATGAAACTACCTTGGAAGATCATCGAGAGCTTTTAAAGACTCATGAGAAGCTATGCTTTGAAAAGCTCAACCTTGAGCAAGAGCATGGGTTTTAAAAGCAATCAATGATGATCTTCGCAAGAAAAGTTCTTCTTACATTGACAAGCATTTACTCTTGTCTACTTACATGCCACAAGTAAAATCTAGCAACAAGAGTAAGAAAGATTCTTCCTCTAGTATTAACAATAATCATGTTAAATCCAATCTTGTTTCTTCTAGTAGTTCTCTTGATTCCACTAATGATTCTCTTAGCCAAGTTACACTTGAGCAAGAAAATAGCTTATTGAAGGGAATTATAGAGAAAGGGGTTACAAGAGCCTTGACGGAAGTAAGAAATTTGAGGAAATTGTACGCAAGCAAGGAAGGCACCGGAAGAATCAAGGTGTTAGTTTTTAACGAAAGTTCAATGCCAATGGAGTTGAGTGGGAAGATCAATACCCCAAGACGAAGTTTTTTCCTCAACAAGAGAAGTATGATCCTACTTCTTTCCAAGGGACACAAGCTCAAGATGATCTTCCACCACAAGACCACAAGTAAAAGGGCAAGGATAAGCTTCAAGAGGAGATTGATGCATTTAAAGAAGCTCCTAAGGCCTTGGTCAAGTGGGTTCCCAAGACCACATCACGTATGACTACAACTCCAAGGATTCCCATAAAGATGATGTGGATCCCAAAGAAAAAGAACTAGAGAGTTCTTTAGGGTGACTTTGCCAACATACTTCACTCATATCATTTTGGCAAGAACAAGTGCAAACAACTTCCACATCTTGCACTAGTTCAAGGACTCACAAACCCTCTTGTTGGTAAGACAAGGGACAAGGTAACATAATGCTTTCATGGACATCATCTTGTGTGAACATCAATCTATGTCTATGGATATCCTTGCTTGTTCCTTGTGGGACTAACCCGTGTAAGTATTGAAAGTGCAACTCACTCCAATGGATTGCTCCAAATGATCTACATCAACATTGGGCATCCACATCTTCAACATCTACATGAAGTCATCATTGACAAGACCCAAGGTTAGTTCATCCCTCTTAGGGGGGATATCACATCTAGGGGGAGATTTAGTCTAACAATTGAGCTGTAGAAACACTAATGGTGTGAACACAACAATGCTTTATGTAAAAGTGGTAACCCCACTTGAGCTTAAACGATGAGTATGACCTATGATCAAATGTTCTCATTTGACTCCTGATATGTGTCTATCATATCTATAATTTTTTTATTGTTCCATGCCAATATTCTACAAATTTTATATACTTTTGGCAACTTTTTATACTCTTTTTGGGACTAACACATTGATCCAGTGCCCAGTGCCAGTTCCTGTTTGTTGCATGTTTTTTGTTTCGTAGAAAATCCATATCAAACGGAGTCCAAACAGGATAAAGACTGATGGAGATTTTTTTGGAATATATGTGAATTTTGGGAAGTGGAATCTATGCGAGACGATGCCCGAGGGGCCCACGAGGGTGAGGGGCGCGCCCTAGGGGCTCAGGTGCGCCCTGGGCCCTCGTGGCCACCCCGTAAGGCGGTTTGTGCACTTCTTTCGCCGCAAGAAAGCCAATATCTGGATAAAAATTGTGTTCAAATTTCAGCCCAATCGGAGTTACGGATCTGCGGGAATATAAGAAACGGTGAAAGGCCAGAATCAAGAACGCAGAAACGGAGAGACAGAGAGACAGATCCAATCTCGGAGGGGCTCTCTCCCCTCCCATGCCATGGAAGCCAAGGACCAGAGGGGAAACCCTTCTCCCATCTAGGGAGAAGGTCAAGCACTACAAAAAAATACACTTCCGTGATGATACGTGTTTGTCACAGTAGGTCGCGTTTTTTCTCATGCATGTACATCCATGACAAATTTATGACAGAATCAAGATAGTCATACTGTCTTTGTCGTAGAAGTGTTCCATGACATTACGAAAATTATCATCACGGAAGTGTCCACTTCCATGACGATAAATCACGGGTCACAGAAGTGCTTTCGTCAAGGGTGACCGACACGTGGCATCCACCGTAACGGAACGCTGTTAAGCTATCGGGTCGGGTTTTGGATCCGATAACCCGTTAACAGCCCCGACCAATGGGGATTTCCACATGTAAAATCATCATTGGCTGGAGCAAACACGTGTCGGCCTACCGCTAGGACAGATGTCATCCACTCATTGGACAAAAGGCGCCTATGATACGTCGACACGTGGCACGGCCCAACAAGTTTAATTGGGCCGGCCCAATTAAAGGCCCACAAGTTTTGCAGGCCCATAATGGGCCGGCCCAGCTAAAGGCCCACAAGATTTTGCGGACCATAATGGGCCGGCCCAGCTAAATGCCCACGAGATTTTGCGGGCCATAATGGGCCGGCCCAGGTAAAGACCCACAAGATTTTGCGGGCCATAATGGGCCGGCCCAGCTAAAGGCCCACAAGATTTTTGTGTGCTATAATGGGCGGCCTGTAAAGGCCCACAAGATTTTTTGCGGATCATAATGGGCGGCCCATCTAAAGGCTCCACGAGATTTCGCCGACATTAATGGGCGGCCTGTGTAGGCCCACAAGATTTTGAGGACCCTAGTAGGCGGCCCATTAACCGGCTGCCATGTTTTGGGCCAAATCTTTGGTCCATATATCTGATCCGGTCCATTAATGGCCTGCCACGTTCCGGGCCTAAAAGTGGCCCATATGAGATCCGGCCCGTTACAAGCCTACCACGTTCTGGGCCAAATTACGGCCCAGATCAGATCTGGCCCTTTAAGAGGCTTTGGGCTCAATTATGGCCCATATCAAATTGACCCGACAAGCTGGACACTATGCTTTTGGGCCCACTTGCTAAAGGACCACTTAGTAATTCGACACGATATTAGTTTTGGCACTGTTAAGGGCCCGTTTAACATTTTGGCCCTATATTAATTTCTTTGTTAAAGCCCGTCATATAGTTGGGCCTAACTACGGCCCGATTTGCATCCGCCTGCTCACACCGATATCGATTGGGCCAAACAAGGACCGAGACAATTTTGGCCTATTAAAAGCCCGTGATTTGATTCGCACAATCATGGGCGGGGTTCATTTCGGCTACAAGCCGCCCGTGAGCTATTCAAAGACGCTTTCGTGCCCAACCTACATCGTGATTGCATGACGGCCCGATTATGTACCGTAATTTTACGGTTTGGCGGTTCTTTGCGAAGACAGGATATATACAGTAAAATAACTGCAGCATCGTGAATAAGAAAAAACCTACACTATACGATAAAGAAATTACGGCATATTACATCCACTGGGCATCAAAGTTCGCCACTATGATAATAAAGCACAAGCAGATAGCAGATTACATACACTGGGCATCAAAGATCGCCACCGATTGCAAATAAACACGCCGACAAAATAATATAGAAAACCGACGACTTCAATGGAGTTCAAGAAAGGTTAGCCCTGCTGAAACTGCGGCATAGCGGTGAGCAAGATGATGAGGCTGTGCTTGTTCAACACTTATATCTTCCTCACTCGAAAGATAAACAAGCGAAGACGGATGATAGGTTTTGCACGTAAAAGTATCAGTCTTGACAATTCATCACATTTCTTCTTGTGAATAAAATGACACAGTTTAAAATTGCATTAACACAATATGGTATTGTTCAGGTCAAGACATGGCAGGAAATGACATTGTGAAGGAGTTGGCAGCTTCACGACAACACTGGATTACAGATCAAGAACTCATAAGTATCAATGGTTAGTGTGCTGTCAATTTATACCATTTCAGATTGGCAAATAAAGAGACGGTTTAAATAATAGTAGAATGATATGACATTGTTCATAGTTAAGACATTGCAGAATATGACATTGTGTTGTAGTGGGTAGGTTCACCACACCATTGGATTACGGATGAAGAACAGAAGCATACATGCAGTGCAAAAGAAGATCACTTGCTCTGTATAGTTTAATTTACATGGTATGAAGAAGGAACTTGGTTGTACAACTGAAAACTTAGATTGAGAAAGGACAAACTTTTGTTTATGAACTACATAATAAACTTTAAATAAGCAATTTGATGCAAACACCAAAAATAAACAGTTTGTTGCAGTCATGCCTAACCAAATATATACAACAAAGTTTGAAGGCTTGAGATGGACAAACTTACATTATTGGTGAAGACAGGCTCTATAAAGGCCTTGTCCATGCTGATGGGGGGGGGGGCAATTCAAGAAGTTCACCACATAATCTTCTTCAAAAGCATTGCCTTTATTCTACATTTTGTTAAGAGTAAATATAGATGTGATAATATACGAAAAAATGGAGAATATTTAAGATAAGATAAAGAGTGATGCTACATAACCAAGTAGCTATAAATGTAAGTGCAGCGATACAGGCAAAAGGTACAGGCAAGAGCAATGCACAGCTAAACTTCTTCAGTACCAACCTTATGGTAAGAGTAAATATAGATCTGATGTGTAGAAAATGGAGGGCAAAGGAAAATTAGTTGCAGAGTAATCGTACATGAACAACTACCTGTCATTATAAGTACACTGATAAAGGACAACATGTACTTACAAGAACAATGTACAGCTAAAAAAACATTGGCATTGGATATATTCTACACTAATGTAACCATTCATACAGATCAGATAATTTGGGCGAACAATTGATAAGCAAGCTATCATGCTTCTTCTGTCACATAATGAACCAGGCATGTATGCAAGTAGTTGATACAGGACAACAGTACTAACAAGATCAAAGCAGCGGGCAGCATATTTGCGATATCCTGTCGTTCTTTTCAAACCGAATTCTTTTTCAAGCAGATTTCACGCAAAAAGATCCATAAGGCACATGCGGAAAAGTAGAAGTTCAAATTGTCATGTGATTTCATAGACAGTACCTCATCTTGGGACTGAGACCAGTGCATAACAAGGTTTTTCCATTCAATGTCTTCTAAATTTAGCACATGAGTCTTCACCGGAAATTTGTTTATAGACTTGCCATCAAAGTGTGATTTCCTCAGGTAACACCGATACTACTGCAATGCTTCCTTGAAAAGCACAAGCAAGCTTTGCTCGTTATGACTATCCAGATTGACCCTCGCCTAGTTACAACAATGTAATGTAAATCATTGATGTGTTCAATCAGTAGAAAACAGGAAAATAATAACCATGAATAATAGCACTTACACGTAAGTTGGACAGCAAGATGTGAAAATGGTGTTTGTCTTCACAATAATCTTCCCATGATGGGAATATATGCACGTAGTCCCTAACAACATTGAAAGCATTGTCTTTTAAACTGGGAATAAATGGAATGGGGTTCCAATCTGCAGGAATTGGCCGTCTCTGTTGTTGGGATAGGTCTTCGGCCGATGGACTTGTTGTACTTTTTGCTGGAGTGGGATTTTTCTGTGGTACAGCTGGTGCTATGCAAATGAAATCGGTATACCTTTTTATGGAGTGCAGGTCCTGTGTGGTGGGGCTAGTGGTGTGGCCAGTGAAGTATGGGTACAGTCTGCTGGAGTCGGTCCTACGTTTTGTATCACTGGTTGTACAACCAATATAAGTGGGGTGTTGTCTGATTTCTCCGGCACCACCATGTTTTTCAAGGACTTTGCTGGTGCTCCTTTAGGTTGGGCAATCACCCTCTTCCTTTTTGATGTCTGATGCATAAGAACAGCATTTGAGTGGAAAACATGGTATGATGACAGATGGAATATGTATTGATAATGGATGGGCATGGCATCTCGACATATATGATGAGTAAACTAAGAAGATGGTAGTGCAACAAAGTAGAAGAAATGCAAGACAACATATGCAAGATACCCGCAATCAATAAAACATTGCCAAATTAGAACAGGCACCTTGATGGGTGAACAGGATGTGCCATCCGCCTTTGACTCCTCGAGGTTAGAATAGTCATTAGGATCATATTCTGAACAAGAATCAATAGGTGGGGAGCGTATGAGTTTCATTGCATCCAGAATGGCACTCAATGCCTTGGTGCCGATTTTTTAAGTCATTGCGGTGTTTAGCTTCAAGAGTGGACTCGCTAGTGTGACACAAAGCAGCTACACGAGATCATAGTATAGATATAACGGGAAAACCTTAAGCATCAGAGTAAAATCAGCAAAGTGGAACTTGCTTTGGAATATATGTGCTAGTATTGCCGATGCGGCTAGAAAGGCTTTGGATACCAGCTCTCTTCAAGTGAAGGTGCGGATGCATTAATATCGATGTAACTCTCAAAGGCGACACAGCTCCCGCATTTGCTTGCTATTCTTATAGGATTCAAGTGGGCAGGCCACTACAAATCCTATTCCTATGTTTACAAGATCCTCTGAATCAAAGAGGCTCAAAGTGTCCATCACAACCGGACCGTATAGACCTCTACACCGCAAATGTCCTGCTCATCTTGATTACAAGGAACATACTGTACTACTAGCATCTCCCTCCGTTCCAAAATATAAGTCTTGGTAGAGATTTCCACTATGGATCACATACAGATGTATCCAGATACATTTTAGAGTGTAGATTCACTCATTTGGCTCCATATGTAGTCCATGGTGGAATCTATACAAATACTTGTATTTAGGAACGGAGAGAGTACATATTAAAGAAGAACGGCAAAGGAACATGGTAAAGAAGAGCAAGCAGATTTTGGATAATAAAATGTTGGTTGCGTAGTGCCCACTCATGATGAACCAGAGCGCATTAAGAATGCAACCTCCAGCTGTCTCTCGACCATTTCAGGCGGTTGGATGAAGATCCTACGTCTCCTAACCCTTCTTCTTCCTCGTCTCCGATTCTTCCCATACAGAACACCGCACAGGCCGCCGGCCGGACCACCGGCCCCCACCGCCTCTATTGCTCCGCCACCCCCACCCCCCACCTGCGCCCCAACCTCCACCCGCGTCGAGTTTTCTTGGTTCGGCGAGGCCCCACAACCACCCGAGCCCCTTTGATCGGACCGGCGAACTCCGGCGAGCTCTGAAAATCGGCCCGACCCAATTTTGAAATTTAGTCTCATCGTGATTTAACTAGTGTGGAATATAAAGGGAAAACCATAAGCATTGGGAGTATAGTGTTGAGCGTGCCATGGCGGATCTGAAGGTGCAAACCGGACAAAGGCAACCGCAACCAAGACAAGAAATCAGAGTAAAGCGGTGGCGATCTATTTTCTTGCTGCGATAAATAAGTTGAGCAGAATCTGAAAGAGTACCGCCTCTGTGCGGCGCCGTGTCTTGCATCTGCTGAGAATTTGATGGTGCTGCGGTTGCGATGGCTGTCGGCGTGGAAGCGAGATATAGGAGGGTAGACGGTGGCGGCGGTAGCGCGGTGGGCGAAGCAGTCGTAGGAGCGGCGCCGGCAAGGTGGACGACGACGGGGATGAAGCGAGAGGACGGGATGCAAGGATCCCGGTCCGAAGGCGTGGATGAGAGAGGTCGATCTCTTGTTATGGACGGTGGCGTCGGGGTATCAGCTCCGGCATTGTGGAGGAGGACGGCGGTGGATGGGGTGGCGGACGGCGGCGGACAGAGGAGGGTGCGGTGGAGAGGGTGTTTTGGCGCTCTCGGAGTACGAATGGGGAAAAGAGAGGTAGAGAGGAAGGGGGGAACCATGTATTCAGGGCGCGCTTGTCTCAAATGCGAGGAAATTTACAAACTTAGCCCCGTTTCAAATTTCTACTACATCACAGCAACATTAGTCGGTTGGGGATAGGACGGTAATCTCGCATACACCGAATATTTGCCGACGAGAGTTTGTTTTTGGCGCCCACCGTGTATGAATATGAATCGGGGAGGGAGTCGATTTCGGGCGAGGACACACTGTGTTTTGGCGCCCATCGTGTATGAATCTGGGTGAGAGGCGGTTACGTCACGTTTGGGTGAAATTACAAACCTACCCCTATCGAACCTATAGAAATCCAACAGATAGGCTTTATGTGGCAGGGATAGGCAGTAGTGATTTCCATCTCGCAGATTTTGGTTTCGGTGATTCTGCGACTTTCCCCGCTTCGTTCAAATTTTGCAGAGTGCACGTTTACCGTGCCAACTCAATTCGAATCCCGTTTGTATTCTATTTTTTTTCTTGCGGGATCCATTTTCAATTGGATTACATTCTATATACATCATTTTTTATATATACTTTCAAAAGCACAACAAACAATTCTGCTCCTTTATATGTATAATATGATTTACAAATACCACGATCTCGAAATCTTACGGTTGAATTGAAAAATTTAACCAAATTATGTTCTACTAAAATGTATGGATCAAGAATACCTACATATTAAATAACATAGATGTGCGTGAATTAATATGAGTATGCATGTTTGATAGATCAATTTTGGTTCGAGTATGGATTACATGTATCATCATCTCAAATTCAAATATTTGAATCCCTTTTTTGTTCACACCTTTCACGCCCATCTCTCTCGCATGCATGCTCCTTCGTAGCTATCACTCTCTTTTCTCCAGCTCACCAAGACGCTCACTTCATGTTTCTCCTATCCTCGCAAACATGGTCTCTCGACGTCTCCCTTGAGAAGTGTCACACTCACCCTATCATTATACATTACACGGTTTTCATTATCTCTCGCGTCTCTACTGTTCTCTGGTACTCGGTACCTAAGATTTCTTTTTCACCGCCACACACAGTCTCCACTCGTTTTTCACTTTGTCTTTCTCTCTATGGGATTCTCTCACACACCCTATATGTCTCTACATATGACTCATACCACTAAAATTACTCTCTCTCTCTCCTGTATACACAACATTTGTTGCGGTCTCCTTTTCGTCTCCATCCCAGACTGACATTATTCATTTGTTTACCGATCAGACAACCCCGACTACCGTCTCCTCTCTCTCACATACAGACACACACACACACACAACTCATGCTTCCACTCCCCTTCCCGACTACCGTCTCTCTCTCTCACACACAAAACTCTCGCTTTCGGACCCCGACTCGTACTTCTCTCACAAACATTTATCGACTAGCTAGCCTCTAGATAGGTTTATACACCCTTTTGCACACTCGTCCACCATCGCATACATGTCTCTCTCCTGCTCCTTGTATCTATGTAGATTTTTCTTCCCTTCTCGAGACACGCCCTCTCGATCCTGCACACACGCATTATCGCCTCATTTTAAGTGATACCTATCGCTTTACACTCCTTGTGTCTTTGTCACACATGCACTCCGTCCTCCTCCACTCTTCCTCTCTCTCACACACACATGGGCTTTTTGCAACATCTAGCAAGATGCCCATGCATTGTACGGAACATCAAGATGCATTTGTATGAGTAGTTTATCTTGTGGGGGAAAAGGATGAACGAGGGAAAGCCTTATTTGCAAATGTGGAGAGGGGTGTGGGTATCTTTTTGCAAAATTGCCATTTCCTTCATATCCGTTAGATATAGATCGGACGGCCTATATTGCAGGATGGCAGGCACATGATCATCACCGACAATGCTTTTTATAAGAGTAGGGACAAAAAATAGAGTCGGTGATGATGGTGGGCCTGCCATCCTGCAATGTAGGTCGTCCGATTTATATCTGACGGATAGGAAGGAAAATATGGCAGTTTACCCGCACTCTTCACCACATTTGCAGATAAGGCTTTCCCTTGTTCATCCTTTTCTCCCACAAGATCTTGATGTTCCATGCAACGCACGGGCATCTTGCTAGTAAGAGTAGAAATAAGACATATACCACTTCTCGAATCTTGAAACCAACAACATTCCTCCCTTATCTCATCAAAAACGCCAAAGGAATATATTTTGAGTGAAACATAACATATTTTCAGTGATATACGTATTTCAAAACTAGACTTTTTTCTATCAAATCGGTGAATATGAAATAATCTACTTTGATCGTGTGGCAACGCATTGGCACATTGCTAGTAGTTATTATAATTTTTTTGGACACCAGATAAGCGGTGGAGTACATATCTGAAGAGAAGAGGTGCACGACGCAGCCGACCTCTCATTGTCTCGCACACATGAGTGTTACGTAAAGGCGACATTAACAAATAAACCCTAAAACCCTAGGTGCACGATTGCTGCATTCGCGGGTACCGGGTATATGGTGGAGCACCTTTGTAGGAATAGTCAGCTCGCGTGATTATTTGATCCGCATGAGTTGATGGTCGGGACAACAGGTGAACGACTTGGAGCGCGGTGGCTCGCCAGTTGGCACAGATCGAGTAGACACGTTTACAATATCGTTTTTCTAGCGGGGTTAAGAGTTCCGATTTTCAATGGCGCGTTATAAGTAGTAAGTAGTTTTCAGAATGATTGGTATGGAGCGAAAATGGAATTCATAGTAGTACGTACCTCCTTGGCGTATGGTTGTATGGTTTTTTTTTTGCGATGGAGGTTGTATGGGTTTATGTTGCGAGATGTTGAACCTGGTAGTTCTAGGGAAAATACTATGGTTTAGATTTAGATGCTGGTTTTCAGTAATGAAAATCGGAAGGAAACCCTTCTTTGATTAAAAAATACTACCTCCATTCTGGTTTACTAGTCCCCATCGTACTTTGGGTCAAAGTTCGTCCATGAATTTTACTTGTAAAATGTGAATGGAAAACGAGATTTTGTTATACCCAAACAAAAAAGGACTGGAGGGAGTGATTACTCTGACACGGACGCGACCTCTCATAGTGCAGGCATTGAACCGGCGCGCCGGCCAAGAGGGCCGCACTCGCTGCAAGCCCAGCTAAGCAAGCCTCCTCGCCGCATGCAACCAACTTAAGACTGCCCCGCCTGCCTTCATTGAATCCGCGCGTGTTCCGGCAACATGTCACGTCCTTCCGCGAGCCAGCAGGCATTTTAGAACACAAAAAATGACTAAAATATAATTAATTTATGCATGGTCTTGACTTGTTGTGCTCGCACTTGTAGCAGGAACTAGTAGAGGTTTTTCTTTATTTATAACTCTCCTCACATTTTTTTGGCTTCGAAATGAATCATGGTTGTGGACATTATGTATGAAATGTGCAGAAATCTGTGAACATGAGTTTGATGTGGAAGTTGAACTTTGAATGTTGGGCTTGCGCATGAACTATACCATGTCCAATGCTTCGTCTATTATTGTTTGGAAAGTAATTGCTGTTATTACATGACCCAAAAAAACATTTTGTGCCACATCACTAGATGCACGGACATCACAACAGGCATGCTGGCTGGATAAACATTTGAACCTAGCTATTATGAAGGAAATTTTGTATTGACAACAGTTTTAGATAGCAGGAGACGCCTAGCCTGCTCTGCCTCTGCTAGCTTATTTCTGGCTTCTTCCATCTCTTCTTTGCCTTGGGTGAAGAGAGCATCTGATTGCTCTTTTCGCTTCTTCAGGAACTCAGCTACATTCTCAAGGACTGCTGCGGCTTTCTTTCAACCTTTACTAATGCCACGAGGACACGAACAGTAGCGACTCCACGGCTTGGTGTAATCCAGCATCATCTGGGAATTTGCACCTTGTGTCTAATCCAGCATCATTAGGGAACTGAAACCTTGTGTGTAATCCAGCCTCATTTTGGAAACATGATCTCGAGGTTGACCATACTTCCCTCCTCGCAGGAACTGCATCCTGACATGAAGTTACTTCTTTTTTAGATCAATACTCAGAGCAACCTAGATCCATTTAGTAGAAGCCAGATAAACAGAACTCAGAGAAGTGAATTCAAAAGGAAAAAAATAAAAACAGACTACAAGTGAGAATACCCACTTCCTACATCAAGCTAAAAACGAAAGCATTAGGACGATTAAGACTCTCTTATTACGCATCAAAGAACACCACGCTTAAGAGAAACAGAAACTACAACATATACACATCGAAGAACACGAGGCTACACAAAAATAATTGAAAGGGTGTTACTTACCAAAGCTCGTTTTACAGGTTCGGTGCAGCTCCTCTTTAACTTGCCACGCTCCTTGAAGATGTCCCGAATATCCCGTGTTTGGTCATCATTGCTCCTCTGCATGTTCGCACTCGTGGTTTTAAAATCTCAACATGGCAAGAAAAATATACTACTAGTAATACTCGGGCATCTTGTGGGCAACATTAAAGCACTCATCTGCCATGTTAGAGCATCTCCAACAGAATCGCAATGCGCAACGCTTTAAAAAAGCGTTTACAGTGCTGAGATCGAGAAGTAGATAGAGTAGAGGATAGTTCTCAGCATAGATAGATAAAAAAGATAATTCAACTACTCCTCGTCATCCGACTCCTCCTCGGTGATGTCCTCCTCCGACGTTTTACTGTAGGCGTGTAGATACCGATCATCGTCGGATTCCAAGGGCGACGCTGCTCCTATCCTCATATTGAATTGAGCGTCCGCTTTTCGCATACGCTTGTCCTCGCGATAGGCGGCTCGCTCCGCCCTCCTCTTATCCCTCTCCGCCCTCCTTTGCGCATAGAACTCGCGCTCGTTGATGATGTCCAGCGGGAAGTGTTGGTGCCACAACGCCATGGCTTCCTCGTCCATCTCGGTGATGCCGCGACGGTGCTCCCGCCTCCGGTTGTCGTGACGATCTTCATTGGTGCTAAGCCGCGGCAGAGGCGCGAGCTCCTGCGCCTGCTCCCGTGTCGGCACGTTGGGGAAGTTCAATGTTCTATGAGGCCACCGGAGTCGCCACGCCGCCGCGTCGTATGCGCGGATGGCCTCGTTGGCAGTGTCGAAATTGCCAAGGCCGAGGCGCATCCCGCGGAACCGGATCTCGGCAGAGAAGCGGCCGGAGCGCGTCTTGAACGCCAGTACCCCAAGTTTCGATGTGGCAGCGGCATGGTGGCCTTGGCGGCGAGGCGAAATGAGCGGGAGAGAGCAGTTGCAAGGCACAGAGCGGTGGGGAGGCGTTGGATTTTATAAAGCGTGCGGACGCCGTGGCGCCAAAACTAAGCACGCCTTGGCCGCTTTCTCCTCTTGTAGCGATCCTTTCCCGACGTCTCTGCTATCTCTACTCTCTTCTCTACTGTTATATTCATTTTATATTTAATATTTAATATTTATATCTACTTCCTTTACTGTCTACTTTTTTTCTCTATACTTTTTTTCTTGCAATATTGGCCGTCCAATTTATAGCTGACAGATAGGAAGGAAAAAATGGGAATTTTGCAAAAAGATACCCATACCCCTCTCTAGATTTGCAAATAAGGCCTTCCCTCGTTCACCATTTTCTCCCACAAGATAAACTACTCATACAAATGCATCTTGATGCGTGCAACGCATGGGCATCTTGCTAGTTCTAAAAACGTTTCCATCATTTGCCACACCTCTGGTTGCGGATGAAAACCTACCCAAGCACAGTAGCGATATAGGAAGCGGCCTTTACAATTACAAGCTGATATTTGTTGGACAATGGAGGCTATAACCAATTACTTTTACGGGAACAATAGCACCCAGGAAATTTGAAGGGTAGGTATGAACAAAATTGGAACTGCACATGTACTGCTAAGTGATTCAATACACACATTACCAATTGAGGAGCGAGCGATGGTCGTGGCGGCCTCTGTGAGTCATAATTAAACAGCGAGTCAGTTCATTGTCCATGATGGTGGTACTTCTGCGCTTGGCGTCGGCTTCCGGGAAGTAGATCCGAGACCGTGGAAGATGATGCCGGGGAAGAGGCTCCGTGTACGATGACGACGGTGGACCGGCTCCAGTGCGGCGTACGAGGTCGTCGATGAGGTAGATGCGCTGTGGTGGACGAGTGCGCCGATGTAAAGGGGAGGAGCACGAAGGCTGCGGTGCCTTGGAAAGTCTATTTTGCCGTGGGGATAGAAAATGGGGAGTATTCTGGTGTACTACTCTGGGTGCTGGGGTGGGGTTGGCTGGTAGGGTGAACCTGAAGTTACGAAAACAGCCCACTACCAAGCGTCACCCGTAGGCTTGTTCCAAAGGCTATGATGGTAACTTCCCACTGCTCGAATCAGGGTCGCGGGAGATTTTCCCGCCGACCTCAAAATTTTGTGACACTGGACTCCCCGTGTGGCGTGTTGAGTGATTCGGCTAAGCAACTAGCGAGTAGTAGTAGTAGTAAACTCTACATATTAGGTTTGACCGAAGTCAAACTTCCTAAAGTTTGTCCAAGTTTCTAGAAAAATATAAATATTTACCATAACAAAAATGTATGATGTGAAAGTACATTCAATAATGAATCTAATGGTATTTATTTTTTATTGTATATGTTAATATTTTTTGTTATAAGCTTTCTAAGAGTTTACAAAACTTGACTTTGACCAATGCCAATACGCGGACTTAAATAAAAACGAAGGGAGTACAGATTTGTTTTCTTAGTTTGTAGCGAACTAATCATTTGTTGAAATTGTGAAATAAATATATTAGGCTATTGACTTCGAATGTAATGGTCTATACAATTCAATAATTACAATCATTGTCGAATCCCAAGATGTATACAAGGTCTATAGTACTTCACAACATGCTCAAACTCACATAATCCCAGTCAAATGAGAATCTAAATGAATTTCATAGTTATTACTTTGTAGGATGCAACAAAACAACCATAACTCTCTGACAGCCATTGGCCCTGTTTGGATACTCTAACACAGTTAGAGTTAGAGTTATTTTCTAACCCACTCTAACCTAAATAAGCACCTCTCCACCGGGATAGTTTGGTTAGATGGAACTAACCCACTCTAACCCTCCCTGTCTGGATATTTTGAGTTATTTGAGCCCCCAATTAACCCAAACTAGCTTTAACCCCATGATCCAAACAGGGCCATTATAGAAACAACATTTTGACATATCCCAATGTGTGAACGAAACTTGCAGAGAGAGCTTTTGAAGATGGATCAGATAGGGCGGGAAATATTGTATGTATGTGGACGAGAGAGTAGGAGACAAACCTAACGAGACAGAGGGAGAGAGATAGAGAGAGAAAGAGAGAGGAAGAAGTTAGGTCTGTGAGAAAGATTGAGACATGTACTATCGTGAGATGCGTGTGCATCCAGATTACAGATATCGTGGAAGGAGAAGAGACAACATGTTTGATGAGAGAGCTGGAAAAACATGGACGAGAGGGAAGGAACTCGTGGGTTGCGGGATTGACAATTTTTGGCGGGCGAGAGACGGATGGGTAATTTTTTGCAAGAGAGAGAGAGGGTGGGGGGAGGCGTCAGTCAGCCGTCATCACATCACCCTGCTTCCAAATGACCCCGCATTCTCTAGCGCGGTGTGGTCGCCATCTTCGATCTACTAGATGCCCTATTTGAAGATTGAGGTGTTGTGCATGTTGGGGTGCAAAGAAGCACAAGCGAGAGTGGTCGCCTTATAACCTTGGATGGGGATTAATTGTGTGCTCGGGGAAGTGTGTGTGTGTGTGTGTGTGTTGTGTTGCGTGTGTGTGTGTGTGTGTGTGAGAGAGAGAGAGAGAGAGATATTGAGAGAAAACAAACCTAAGGAGAGAAATGGGTATTCACAAAGAGATTGTGCGGGCCTTGAGGAGGGCAGGGGCCGGGTGAGGGTGTCAAAATGTGCGTGTTGATGCATGTGTTGCATGCGACCGTGCGAGGGACGGACGAATCGAGAGAGATGGTTGTTGTGTTACGGATGCTCCTCTCTCCCTCCCTCTCTCTCTTTCTCTCACACACACACAAGTAAACTAGAGACCGTTCTCTCATGTATACGCAACGTATCGGCATATCTGTCTATGTCTCACTCATGCATGGTCATTTGCACATTCACACCTCTCAATGTCTGTACCACACGCACACAGTCTCCACATTGCCCTTCCGCCACAACACACATATGGACACATACACACGTTCTCTCTCAGTCACACACACAAAATCAGTATTAAAAAAAACTAGGGCACACTTAAAACGTCCAAATCCAAATAAACACGAACTGGAGCTAAATTCAAATATATGGAAATATTGCAGCGTCAAGAACTTTCCCAGGAAAAAAAAGTTGAGCAATATTCGAGGATTGTTTTCACACACACAAAAAGGTTCGGTGGGTGTCCTTCGAGCGCGACACGGTGACGCACCGTTCGATCGACCGCGCGGCCGCGGTTCACGCGCTTGCACAGGATTTCGTATCATGGCTGTGGTACTAACTAATAAAAGCGCTGCCTAAGTCTAATGTTTACGTGTACTAGTATAGTTTTCTTTTAAGTTCGACCATCCTTATATAAAACTAAAGTAAGCTCCCACGCGCGCACTCATCAATATGCCGCCGCCGCCGTTAAGCATGCGGCGCCCGCTTTGCTCCGGCCAACAATTTCTCGCCCATCACCGCCGTGTCGCCGCCATCCTTGTGCCATGAAGCCGAAGGCTCGCCCGCTCACGTCATCTGCAGTCCCTCCTCGCGATGCCGCCGCGCTGCCAAGCACGCGAGCAACTAGTGGAGTCGCGTCTATGCACGCAGCATACGAAGAGGAGGACGAGCGCGTGCTCCAGCATGTCGGCGAGTAGGAACTAGCGTGTCATTGTCGTCTCCGCCCGCGCGGAGGAGGCGCGCATGGTAGCTGTCGCGGCGGAAGCTGTTCGCGCGTGCGTCGAGCCCGCAAACCGCGTGCGGACGCGGAATCTACCTTCGAGACCTTGAATGCCACGTGGATCCTGCAATCTGATGGAGAAATTTGGGTCAGTCGTCTCATGTGAGCTGTTTGATGCAACATGGATGGCTAGAAAGGCTTCTTCCACCTCTTCTCCTGTCTTCTTCCTTTGCTCCGTCGAACTTCTTTCACAAATCGACTGACCCAAATTATACTACTAGTACGAATGTATTAAGTACGGTAGGAACACGAAGATACAAGCAGTAGTACCAACTGTGAGAAGAACAGTAGTAAGACATAGTACTAGTACTACTGTGCGTACTAAAGAGTTCAAATAATGAGAAAGAACATACTAAACATAGTTCGGCTGGGGCCTCAGCACAACACACCCTTGAAAACAAACTAAGCAACTAGTCCGCTTGACACTGCAGTATAACCCGCATGAGCGACGGCACTGCCACCTACTCGGAGTCTGAGTCCACGTCCTCGACTTCGTCCTCATCCCTCTTCCTCTTCCTCGTCGCCGAAGTTTCTTTGCTTGAACCGGACACTGGGCTCTGCTTCTTCATCCAACCCTTGTAGATATTTAAACAAAGGTAGGCATCCATTGCTGCGTACAGGATGTGATCTTCATCTAATGTCTTCGACTCCCATGCATGATGAAACTCGTGATGAGGTTTCTTCAGTTTAGCGTATGAAGGATCAATCATGGCTGCTGCCAGGGTCAGCATTGAAGGTTGAGAGGAGGACACCAGGCTTGCCTTCTGGAGATTGAAGTGCTAGCCTACGACGAGACCTATTCGACGCAGGACATCCCTGTCGTTCTTAAAGCCTACAGTAACGAATTTCACTCTTTTGTCCTTGAGGAAGTTCTTAAAATCCTGGCACTCAACGTCGGCATGGCATATGTGGTAGACCAAGCAAATGTTATGTACGCAAACCTGGATCACGGTGGGCTTCTTCCTCTCTTCGTCCTTTAGATCCTTCTCTCGTCCCTGGACTGTGGTGTACTCAACATCTAGCCCAGCGACCCACTAATACGTTGAACTGTTGAACATGCGTAGGAAGTGAGCAAGCCATGCTTTCACCGTCGCGGATCGACGTGTGTAGATGACGATGAACTGATCGCCGGGTGATCGCTCTAAACTGGTACTCAGCGGCGACCATGGATATTTGGGAGGCCATGGATTTTAGAGGAGGGTTAGGAGAAGTTGAACTGTTGTACCCCGCAAAACCTGGGAGCGAACTAATGTGAAAGGACGGGACGACTGGGAGAGAACTATTGTAAGGTAGTAGAAGACGGGGACGAGTAGGGCATGCGAACGGCGTGGGGTTGCTGGCTTGCCCGGTGGATAAACGGATGCAAGCCCCCAAAGAGTTCTCAAGAACTATGCGGGACCCACTAGATGTCATGTCTACTAGACCCATATCGTAGGCCTGACAGTATAGCTTCTGCCTGTTTGCACACCATGCCAGCGCGTGCATGTAACTTCACATAATTCTGTCAACCGCGCGCCTCCCACGACCTTCGCCTCCCTCGCGCGGTCGGGCCCTTTGAGACTTCGACCGGCTATAAATGAGCAATCTTTTTGCCTACTCCGCATGCATGATACTCCCTCTGGTCCTTTTTACTCCCGTCAACCGTTTGCAAAGTGTTTGACCAAATTTATACTTTTTAACACCACCTTATATTAATTAACCAGCCACACCAGTACACTCATTCGATACAATATTCACCACACAGGTGATGCGTTATTTACAAGAATAAAATCTAATCTATTGTCAAAGCTATACTTAGCGATTAAGTGTGCCACCTTATTGGCGAGCGGCTAATCTTTGACAATTGAAGATTGTTGATCAACTTCGAGATGCTCAACACTTTCATCTTCAGGTCACGCATAGCAGACATGTCATAGTCCCCCGATGCAAGAGACGCTACCACAAAAGCGCAATCAGTCTCTAAAATTACATGATTATGAAGAGAAATACCTACGTAGAGACCGACAATTCAATCCCTAAGCTCCGCTTCATCCACTCTTTGACAGGCATCAATGAAATCCCACGACCAAATTTATACTAAAAATATCAATATATACAATACTTATTATAATGAGTATAAGAATTACGTTTTATAATGAGTGTAAAAATATTGATTTGACATTGTGAATGTTGATCCATTTTTCTATAAGTCTGGTGAAAGTAGAGGTACATTGACTTCAGACAAAACTGAAATGCACAATGCAGACTAGTTCCTCCGTCCAGGTGCGTTCCATGTCCTATCTTGTCATCACAACAAGGTTAGCTATTAGAGTACCACTACCTCCCTTCTAGTTTAAAGGGCTCGATTCAAAATTTTCACCTACTCTTAGCAAGATAGTAGAGGCGGTGGAATTGTTTTTGAAGTCTGCAGAAGTACTCAACTAGTGTTGTCATTCTTCACACAAAAATGTGTTTACCAATGCAAGCATGAACACTAGTTACTCTAACCCCTCTCTCTTCTTTAATTCTTTGCCACATCTACATGTTTGCTACTATTCCCGTGTGCATGATAGCAGCTAAGATACCACCATTATGGCCAGCCTTAATCATCGCATGCAATAATTTAGTGCACCTTGAAATATGAACATGTGTGGGGCATGTATGTTTTTAATGACTTGAGACTATACCTAGCCCGGCATGCAAGATGACTTATTATGCACCGTTCCCCATACCTGCAGGAAGCCCGTTCGTCTCCAAATCTTTTCCTCTCCATGTGTGGAAACAATATGCCTGCCAAACTCTCCTTCTCCCTCCGAAGGTCCCACCACTCCACCCCGTGTGAAAAAAATCTGCATGCATGACTCTCCTCCCCCCACGCTCGTCCAATCCGTTGTGACCAGTAATATTTCCACCCCTTCGCTCCCCCGTAATTTACTCCAACAAATATGCCCACATAGCTGTTACTTAACTGCAGGTGCATTGGGTCACTGACATATGGGCCCAACAGTGTTCGCCCACATGTCATTGACGCCTTCAGACCTCTGATTAAATCGATCTTGACTTCGATCCATATCTTACGTAGGTGTGCCATTGCTCGCTATAAATATTGCGCCTCTGACGACATCGCTATCTCCTCCCACTCACATTCACGTTCATCACTATCTCCTCCCCCTCCCTCTCACATCGACCACCATGGCATTGCCCCACCCAAGCCCTAGGAGCCCCTCGCTGCACCGCGCAGACGGTCACACGTCGCCGTTCTGTTCCTCGCCGCCACTAGTCGAGGAGGACGCGTCGGTGTTCCGCTCCTCGCCGCTACGCGACACGTCGCCGTTCCGTTCCTCGCCGCCACTAGTCGAGGAAGACGCGTCGGCGTTCCGCTCCTCTCCGCGACGCGGCGCGTCGCCGTTCCATTCCTCGTCGCCACTAGTCGCGGAGGATGCGTCGGCGTTCCGCTCCTCGCCGCGACGCGTCGAGGTGGACGCGTCGGCGTTACCAATTTCGCCAGCACGCGCGTCGGAGGACGCGTCGGCTCCCCGCTACGAGGAGAACGCTGCACCACCCATCGAGCCCCCCAGCCTTGAGGAGCTTCGGAAAGAAATGGATGTCGCCTTGTGGGAGACTTTGCCTCCAGCAGAGCGCGCCAAAATAGAGGCGGAGAAGAAGGCTGAGGAAGAGAAGCGCACCATGGAACAAGCTACCTGGGAGGCCTATGTCGCGTCCGAGAGAGTCAGGCAATTGGCTCTTTGGCAGAAGGCTCGTGCGAGGGCCGTGAGGGTGGCGGAGGACTCCCGTGCCGATGTCCTTCGTGCAGTCGGGCCCAAGCGCCTCATCTACACTTGGCGGTACGTGGACCAGGTGCACGCTTCCAGCGAGGCGGGGTACCTGTTGGCGCTGGATCACCACACCGGTGAGATCGCTCGCCCGCTTGACAAGCCGTAATCAGCACCTCGCGAGTTGCGAGGCTGAGGAAGAGGCGTTGTGTCGGCGCGCTGGGAAACGGCCGCGCACCAGGGCACTCATGGCGCGCCGCAAGCACTCCTGCGAGCGCCGTGGCTTTTAGGAGGAGTATAATTTTTGTTTCGTAAGGTGATCTCATTAGTTTTGGGACGCAAATGATAAATCTCGAACGTTCAGGAATTTTTAGCGTCCTTAATTAAGTATCTAAAAGGGAAAGTTTGGAAACCTTATGTATTCGTACGCATTTTGCAAGTACGTGCATATAGCACAAACTTTACTATATACTATCGCACTACACGTCTCTCTCGATATATGCTTGCAGACTGTGCTACTCCCTCCGACTAGGTCAATAAGTCATCTTTGGTTGTGCACCGTGACCAAGGAGGGAAGACTTGTACACCTAGACGGAGGAGTACTACTATTACTTATGTGCGTGCAAATGCACGCGTTTTAACATTACGATGCGGTTTTTGTAAAAGTAGAAAAACAACACTAGTCAAGCTTGTGAAATGATTCAATGCAAAACAAATGCAAAATGCTCGTTTGATTTTTTACTTTTAGCTTCCTTCTCGTCGTTATTTATCTATCGTACTTTATGCGGAGTATCTCAACGGTTGGAAAGGCATGCAAATTCCCAAACCGCTTCCTACACCTCAGACGATTTTTTCCTAACAAGTTGTGCCGTGCAATTGGAATTCCAACTTGAGTACTACTACTAGTAGGAGTACCAGGGCCAGTTCTTTTAGGATTCTAGATTAGTAATCCCATAACTACTACTCCCTCCGTTCTAAATTACTTGTCTTGGATTTGTCTACATATGGATGTATCTAGACTCATTTTAGTGCTTGATACATCCATATCTAGACAAATCTAAGACAAGTAATTCGGAATGGAGGGAGTACCTCCGTCCTGGTTTATTGGTCCCCATTGTAATCTGTGTCAAATTTTGATCATAAATTTAACTAATGAAATGTTAGTGCATGTCACATGCACTACTCCATCCGTCTAGGTGAGTAAGTCATCTTAGGCTGTGCACCGTGACCAAGGAGGAGGAGAAAATGAGAAAATTTAATGTTTATTTGCTAAATCTTTGGTCAAAATTTGGCACAAATTACAATGGTGAGGAATAAACCAGGACGGAGTAGTAGTTTAGAAGCCAAAATAAATGAGTGAGGCAACTTATTGTTACTCTCCACTATGACTAGTCTTGTGGGAAAATCTGGGGAAGCCGCCAAAAGAACTGGCCCTAGGAGTAGTAGCTAGGGATCGAGTGTGTGAGATGAACCGAGAAAGTAAATCTGAGAGAGATGAAATGCAAAAAAGACGGAGGGATGTGATGGTTGCTTGTCCGTTTATTTTACCAGACCACTTATTACTAGGAGTGGTTGGGTTTTGTGATATGACGGCTTCTTGCCCGCGCCACGAAGCGGGTGAGAGGTGAGACTCTGTCTTGTGCCGCCCTCTACACTTGTACTACATCGGTCGTGGTTTATTAGTCCCCCATTGAATTTGGTGAAGATTTAATCGACAAAATGTTAGTGCATGTCAACAAAAACTATATCGTTGGATTCGAATTTGAACAAATTTTTGAATGAAAGAATTTTAGGTGACTTTCAACCGTAAAAATCATACTATATATAATGATAGTTCAATTTTTGTTCGTACTAATCTATAGTAGTAAGGTGCCCGTGCGTTGCACCGAAGAGGGAAATGCATTGATCGGGGAGTTGTTTATTTTGACAAAGGATGTGGGGGTCATCTCATGTGTAACGGGTATTGATAGGTTTCTTCGGATATTATCTCATCTCTAGAGCTCACAAACATCTGGGTGAAATAGATAAAAAGGTATCTTTTGCAAACAAAAGCGTTCAACTGTTCAACCTGCATCCAAAACTTGTGAGAAATAACACTTATTGTGATTTGCAAGAAATGATCTTTAAGAATTAGTTTTTGAGTATCGATTGTTATACATGTTGGCTACAGATGACATGTCACCTTCTTATAGTCAACAGTTGGCTATACTATTAAGTAATATTAACCATGCCCTTATACACCTAGATGGAGGGACTAAATCAGGATGACTTGCAAGGGGGCAGAGGAGATGTAAGAAATGGTTCATCGTAAGTCTTTCACCGATCTTTGTAGTAAAAATTCATACATGGAAGATTCTAGACTAAATCATAAACGGATACACTTTTATTCATGCGCGATACTCCAATAGAGCAAGATCCTGCATGGAAGTCTCCACATGCTTAGACAGCGGATTACATTGAGCGGAGACTAATGATCAACATTTAACTTGATAATGCGTAAATTTTTTTAGAAGAACAGGGAGGCTCCTCCCCGGTTCCATTATCAAATGAAAACCAAAGTGTCTTACATCAGCTCATTGAGAGGAGCAGTTCAAAGGAAGGACTGCGACGAAAGCCACTTAAGTTTAACGACAACCTTACAGAATCAAAAGCGGCAAAGACACGGGCCATAAGCGCCCACACACACACTACATGCTTTCTAAGTGCACTTGATAATGCGTATGTCCAGGTGAACCTCCTTGGAGTCCCCGTGCACCATGTCGGCAGGTAAAGGATGCCATGGGTTTTTCCAAGTCCACATTGGCGGGATAGTCCCACCTCCCCAGAGTCCAACTCCGTTCGATGAGGCCGGTGTCGCCACCCACGCGACCCAGAGGGGTAGTAACAGTGACCACGCACCCGTACATCTGCCTCGTGTCAGTGTCAACGTCAGCGGCGACGCCCCTGACGCACATTATAGAGACGGGGCGGCGGCCTGCGCGGGCCTCGCCGGTGCCCACGATCAAGAGGAAGACGATGTCGTCCTCCTCCGAGAATAGCAGGCAGCGGTGATCCTCCAGCGACTCCGGCATGGTGAACCGGTAGCACGTGTCGTACTTGATGTTCTCCTCCAAGGGCCAGCAAGCCACAAAACGGCATCGGGCACTCATAGCAGTGGACGAAGGGCTCCTTGGAGGCATCGACCAGGCCGTCCATGACACGGGAGTGGCTGTAGGGGACGTTGCGCTAGTTTAATATATGAGCAAGTTACTACGAGATTTAATCCGAATAAGCACAAAATAAATCATGACGGCTATAACAGAGATGAAACAAATCATGTGGACTAGCATAGTAGTAGGATACAGATTAGAAACATGAATTATACCATGATTTGAGCAGGAAGGACAGAAACACATACGGTGCAGCAGGGAGCAGCACCGTTGGCGTTGAGGTTGTCGCCCATGTCGTTGAGGAAGAGGTTGCCGAGGTCGGGGAAGAAGTCGTCATCAGTGAAGTTGTGGCTGCCAGCAGTCGCGAGAGTGCGCTCCCCAGATTTCAACAGCGCCCGCCGAATGGAGCACAGGAGGGGTGGCTGTATGGCATGTTGCGGCCGCCAAATGGAGCCCATAAGTAGCACACAAAGCAGTAGATGGTGTCCTTACTAGTACTACCTAGTCTCTATCTATCTATATCTATATATATCTATACTCTTATAGGAAACCGCGTTGGTGATGATGGTATGCCTGCCATCTTGTAATATAGACCGCCCGATCTATATCTAACGGATAGAAAGCCAACTATGACAATTTTACAAAAGATACCCGCACCTCTCTCCACATTTACAGATAAGGCCTTGCCTCGTTCATCCTTAGACTGACCTGCTGCTCCAATCAGCGGCGACCCAGTTTCCTGCCTCGTCATTTAAGACACGTGCCCCTCGCATCCGCCGCCTACCATCTACGAGGCATGGGGGACACGTGGCGAGCAAGCAGAAATCGAGGGGACGAGTGAGGCGACCGTTTTCCACCTCGTGATCATAGGGCACGGGCGCCTTGAATGCCACGAACCGAGTCCAGTCAGTAAATGAGCCGCGCCCCTCCGTTTTCCTCTTTTTATGGGGAAGGCGCGAGCCGCCTCTTTACCACGATGTGATGCATGAGGGCAGGAACCGCCCCACGCATGACCCCCACGTCACGCACGACCCTCCACGTCGTGCATTCAATGCGGGTCGTGGGGAAGCGCAGCGAGCGAAGGAGTTACTGCGGTAAAACTCCGCCCCGCCTGTCCGCGCACCCTTCTGGGCCTAGCCCAACAACGTGTTGCGCTTATGTGTGACCCAAGCCCGGGGGCTCCTGTCGATGTACAAAAGTGGGGACCCTTTTTTACCCCTTTACTTGTGCAAGGGCAGTCAGAGCCGCGCCCACGGCCACACTAAGTAGGGCAGAGGAGGGAAGCCAAAGGCACAAGACGGGCAAAGCAACGTCAAGACCAGAGAAACAAAGAGCAAGAGGGCGAGGTGGACTCCCCCGGCAAGGCCCTTGCTGGAGGGGCCTCCGCAGCCCCGGCAAGAGCCTTGCTAGGGCAACATGCTCAACGCCAGCAGAGCGCGCCACCCTTGAGCCCAAGGGTTCTAACACCATCAACCAATTTGGAACCAAGGCTCGGGAGATACCTCCATGGTGGCATGCAGTTTGTGAAGATCTTAAGCACACAAGATCAGATGAGGACCAGAAGACGACGATCCTCGGCAAGATCCTTGCCGAGGAAATCCACGAGGCCCCCGGCAAGATCCTTGCCAGGGACGACCGCGATGCCATGGTGTCAGGACCCCGATTCCAAGTCACATCGATCTAGCCGGTAACACCTTATATAAATTTGCGGCCTCACGCACGGTATTCCCACGGGTGTCGCCTTACCATGGCCCAGGACCGTTTGCGCCTTTTGGCTCACGTATATGATAGTGTTGCTAGCATCCATATGACAGAGAACCCGGGCCGACATGACTAGTTGTGAACCCAAAGTGGCACTAACTTACGGGGACAGGCATACATGAATCAACATCGAGCATGTCGGTCAGCAGCGTGCGAATCCGGGCTGTAGCACTGGGCTAATAGGACTCCGGTGAACCGGGCTGTAGCAGGCTAGGCAGGAATCCGGATGTCACCACGTGACATTTCCCCGAAGGGACAGACACAGGAACGAAGTGAATCACATGCCGGCCAGTCAAGTGTTCCGGAGCAGTAGTGCTGGGCTAGCAGGACTCCGGTGAACCGGACTGTAGCGGACTACTATGGCTCATGGAAGCACAAGACTACATTTCCCCATAAGAGAGGCTAACAAGGATGAACAACTGGGTTGTCGGATCCCACACATACCAAGCATTTCAATCATACACACAATATGCTCGATATATGTAAATACAACATGGCATCACAACATAACTCTACGACCCAAGTATTTATTCATTAGGCTCCGAGGAGCGAGATATTACAAACATGGGTCTCATGACCCAATATTCAAAGCATACAAGTCAAAGCACATGCGGAAGCTTAACATGTTTGAGTACAGACATCTACAAATGAAAAAGGCTGAGAAGCCTGACTATCTACCAGATCCTGCCAAGGGCACAAGATCGTAGTTGAGGTAACAAGCTAAACGTCGAAGTCCACATGGAACTACTAGCGAGACTGACGTCTCTTTGCAAAAACATAAAATAGGCAAACGTGAGTACAAATGTACCCAGCAAGACTTACATCAGAACTAACTACATATGCATTGGTATCAACAAAGGGGGGTGATGGAGTTTAACTGCAGCAAGCCAGCTTTGACTCGGTGGCTATCCTAAACTATGACTGCAAGTAACTCTTTTGAGGTGGCGCACACGAGTCCACATATTCACCATATCAATACACCACTATGGATTCGCTCCCGTATCCCTAAGAGAAGGCCATCCATAGCGCTCACGCTTATCTTGCAAATTTTAGAATATCCACTATCACCTGTCTACGAACTGTATAGGCAACCCAGAAGTCATTTACAGCGGACACGGCTATTCGAATTGATCATTTATAACCCTGCAGGGGTGTACTTCTTCACACACGCTCTCGCCACTTACCACCATGTACACGTCGTGTATCTCGGCAACCTTCAAGCGGAAGCCTGGCGAGGGAGTCGTCCACGACCTGACTAACCACACAAGTCTCTAGTCCAGGTTTATCGCCTATTCGGGTTCCATCCGCGAGGAGATCCGGCCGGTGTTTCGCTCACAGCCCCAAACTATGTGTGCACGGTTCCCGAGACACCAAACGGGAGCTCGTTACACCGGGCCACGGTGTACCTACCGCATCATAGCCCACCCCTAGGGTCAGCGCTACGCACGGCCTCCAACACATATCCTACAAACACCAGAAACTAGTTGCAACTCCTGGACAGAGGGCAAGGGCAGTTAATAAGTCGAGCGGGTCCATTGGTTTCGGACCCAATGTGTGGTAGTAGTTGTTCATGGATCACAAACACAGAACTCAGTTCCTGAGGACAGTTTCAATGAGACAACCCACCATGTACTCCTACATGGCCTCTCACCGCTACATTTACCAAATTGTGTTCACACACTTAGCTCACACATAGTAGGACATCTTCATCACCATTCCAATTCATCCCCGAAGAATCAGACCTGACTCAACTCTAAGCAGTACCAGGCATGAGAAACAAGCATGAATGAGTAGGCACATCAGGGCTCAAACAACTCCTACTCATGCTAGTGGGTTTCATCTATTTACTGTGGCAATGACTGGTCATGCAGAGGAAAGGGGTTCTACTACCATAGCATGTAACAGTTGAATCGTTGTTGTCCTAATGCAGTAAGAGAGAGCAGGAGCGAGAGAGTGGGATTGTATCGGAATGAACAAGGGGGTTTTGCTTGCCTGGCACTTCTGAAGATAATATAGCTCTTCATCGGTGTCATCGAACTCATCGTCGGAACCACGTCTACTGAGAGGGGACAAATACCGGCAACAGAGAGAAAACACAATCAATGCAATGCAACAATATGATGCATGAATATTACATGGCAAAATGAGTGTGTTGGGCTAATGCATCTACAACCAGGGTGGTTTGAGCTCATTTGAATCAAAGATTCAAATACAAACTCAAGTTATGGGTTTATAAAGTGCATTAACATGTTTTGAGCTAAGCAGCAAAGTTAAGTTGCTTAAACATGCATGAAACCATTTCAGATGGATATATTGGATTTTTCTTATCATTTTTCATATACAACACTTCTAATTTGGAGTTACAGATTAATTTCTATGATTTTTAGAAGTTAGCTCTATTTTCTGGAATTTCCTGAATAAGAATAAATCTAGAAAATAATTAACTGCATCAACACTGCGTCCTTTGTGATGTCGGCCGGTCAATCGGGCGGTCCAGTCAAAGCTGACCAGTGGGTCCCGTCTGTCAGTAGTTAGTTAAACTAACTAAGTTTAGTTAGAGTTAAACTAATACTAACCTAGTTTAGTTACTGGCCTCGGGCCCACAGTTTGTGACCAAGGGTGTCAAACGGGGTCCACTCGGGGTCAACGGTCTGCGGGGTCAAACTCGCCGGCGACTCGACGCCGGCGAGGCCTGAGACTACGGCGCGGCTCGCAAATCGCCCATGGGTGTCCAAATGGGCAGCGGAGAGGCTCTACGGGTGCATCGCAACAAGGCGCGTCTAACGGGGCAAGCGGGAGCAACTGGAGTGGACCGAGCTCGTCGAAAGCGAGCTCGCGGCGGCGGCCGAGGTTCGGCCAACGGCGGGTTAGGAGATGCAGGGCGCTAGGGGAGGAGCTGGTGTGTGCTACGTGCTCCTGGTGAGGTGTGGAGCACGGTGGTGTGCCTGGCTTCGAGCCACTGTGGCTCTGGCCATGACGGCGACGAGGCACGGCAGCGGCGAGCTTCGGCCGTGGTGGAAGATGGAGCTAGGGGACGGAAACGGAGGGGGCAAGAAGGGGGAAAGAATCTGGAGCTCACAGGGAGTCGTACGGCGGTCTCAACGGGCTCGGGGATGGGCTGGAGACGAGGTGCGGTCGTCGGCGATCTCGGATGCCCGAGGTAGAAGACGACCACGGTGACGGTGTTCGGAGGCGTCTGGTGCCGCGTGGCTCAGCGGAGAGGTCTAGGGCGACGAGGCGGAGCTCTTGATCCAGTCAGGGAAGCGAGGGGGAGGCGGTGGCCGCTGTGGTGCACGTCGGCGGCGGCGGGCGCGTTTGGGTGGTGCGAGGGAGAGAGCCAGAGGAGGGAAGGAGCACGGGAGAGAGTGAGAGAGGTCCAGGGGGTGGGGTGGCGCTGTGAGAGACGTCCAGGGGGAGGAGGAGGCAGCTAGGCAGGGAGGAGGTGGCCAGCGTGTGGCTACGCGCGTCGGGCACGCGCCACTGCCTACTGGCGCAAGGAGGAAGGCGACAGAGGGGCTGCAGTGGTGGGCTGGGCCGGCTTTGGTGGGAAGCACAGGTAGGTGGCCAGGTAAGTGGCCTAGGTAGGCGTTCTCTCTCTCTTTTCTAAATTGAAGCTAGGGATGTGACAACTCACCCCTACTAAACAAGAATCTCGTCCCGAGATTCAAGCGTAGGGTAAGGTGAAGGGGGAACACAAACTCACATAATCTTCATGATCCAGGTTGAACTTCATAAAGGCGTTGATTCAATCACCATCCTTGTCTCGTCATCTTGCTCTGAGAACTCTAGCCAACACGACAACATGAGGAAAAGGAAACTCTGGAAGGATCGATCTTCTGAAGATCGAACAACTCAGGATCAACTCACAGAATGAGACATAGCAACATCTCTCGAGCCGAGACACGAAGCACACATCTAGAGGGAGGGAGTGGAACAGATGACGATGGTTCACTAGGTAGACAATAATTCCCACCTAAGAGGGTGGTGAACGGTTGTCAACGTAGCGAGGATTTGAGTTGCCATGATACCATAACGATACACCCTAGAGAAGGATGACTCATAGAATTATCCCTTAAGTGGCAAAAATAATTACTTTTGATCCATAGATCTTGAAACTCTTCATACTAGCTTAAGGAAATTTACAGTTGATCGATTGAAAGAGCTCGAAGAAATGGCATACTCGGACTAGGATGGATGATGTGGACTACCTTGTTGAACACAACGCAATGGATGACTTTTTCTTATCACCGGAAATGGATGGGACCCATGACAGGACCACTTTTGAAGATGATCCTGGACAACAACTGCTGAGAAGGGCATCCCATGGAAAATTGGCACGAAGGGGTGCAAGCTGGGAACAAAATGCAAATGTTGGGAGTGTTCCAACCATCATATCTGCCTGAGATTCAGATTTGGTTAGAAACAGGATACTTCAGACTCACATGTCTGAAAAGAAGAGTTGCAACACAAATCGACGAGATAATGTTGCGAGATTCTCGGGAGATGAACTATGATAGCAAGCTCCAAAACATGAACCGGTTCTGCTACACCCATGTGAACATGCTGTTCCAGACAAGCATGACCATGTGGTAGTCTTATAATAAAACGCTACCGAGTTCAGGTGGGGGACCATCATCGAGGATAACGGAATCTTGTACAAATCCATCTGGTACCTTCAGGACTAGAACTTAGAACTAATTATCTTTGAACAAACCAACCAGTGGCTTGGTGTGCTAGGAATATGAATGGAGTGGAGATAATTAATCTACCAAACCATAGAATACTTCGCATGTATGCATGACTGACTTGGGATGGTTCCGAAGGAAGCAAAAATAAGCTTTCTCGAATTCAAGGTGGCAACTTACATCAAATGCACGTGAATTAGAGGAAGTCACTCCTTTCATCCAAACGTATACCTCATGAGCGGAACATGAAGGCAATGCTTACAAAGTTTCCAATACTAGTGTAATGTTCAACATGAATCATGGGGGAGACAAAATGATGCTGATGGGATCAACAGCAACTCATCGGAATTTCCATATCACTGGACTTCCACCATCATGTGAACACGGTGATAGCATTGGTCAGACCAAAAGATGTAATGGTGTATCTCGAGGGATCAACCACGAGTAAGACAACATTACGAACATCATTGGTTCTGATTTGACTTGAAGATAGCCCATACTCAAGTCAAAGTTTTGACAAGGCAATAAATTCAACAACTGATCACGGGGATCAGTCGATGAAGATATCATCTTTCTTGAACACACACACACACACACACACACTCAAGGATATCCGTTAACATGAACTAAGTCAGACAAGCTTTTATCTTCCAACTCTCCAAGTTGTTATTTGGCTTCCAACTAGCTCAGGGGCATCCAACACAGATTCTTGGAGAATGGGTGGTTTGGAGGGAAACCAACATGATCATGAACTCAACATAGCGGTCAGGTGACAACCTGGTAATACTTCCGAGAAGATATCCGGAACATCACGAACCACCGATATGTTACTAAGCTCGAGAACAATCTTTCTTTTCTAGGCAAGATGATGTGATCAAAAGAGCAAAGGTTTGACAAAATCCTAACTCATCGATCAAAGAGTGCACCAACAAAAGTGGACAAGGTAGCACAATCTATCTTAGAATGATGATTCAATAACCAACACGCTAAGAATGAGAATATTGCCCATTTACTACCAAGCAACGAGTTGCTTGGTGTATTGATTCCACACATCACAATTCACTTGTCGGCATTCCGGTTGCGACAACAAGGGACCGAGGAATGAATAATGATGGCGAGAAGTAACACTGCATCAAGAATTCATAAGAGGTTGTGCAATCTCATGACATTCTTGACATAGAGAGGAAATGCTCTGAGGTAGAACAAAACAAAAGCTGGATTGGCATTTTGATCTGTGAAATACAATTGCTTTGACCCAATCCAAGAAATGGATGAGGTGTTGGAGTTTGTTTCTCCTAGTCATTCCGGAATAGAACGGCTTGACGGACCACAAGAATAATTGGCATCGATGAACGAATGCACGCATACTCTTGACTATCAATTGATAGACGAAGGTCAGAAAACAGCTAGAGAGGGACAACTCAAAGGAACGTATGATTCTCTGAGTTGTGGGTGCATGGATTAGCATGTAGAACGAGTTCAACATATTTCTTTCGGATAACCCATGCAGAAAGGTAGAATTGGCAGAATCACAACATGGAATCGAGAACTCATCAAGAGCACTCTGGTTGTGATCTTTCGGTTAAACGAGGAACTTCTGTAGTACATGGTATTTGGAAGAAGGAAATACCACGGACCTCGAGGACTATCGCAAAGGTTACTAATATCCTAAATGAACTAGAAAGACTATCAACATGAGGTAAGTAGGGTGAATTTTGGGCTCAAAAACCCAGGAGTAGAATACCTACTACTAAGTAGCATCACAGCATGCTTTCAGAAATGATGGCCAGATTCATCACACTGGGAACACAAAACATGGCTAGATTACTAGGTGACTCCCTAAAACATCTAGGGTCATAATAATAATTCCAGCATATATGTCGAGGCAATAGAATACCTCAACTCAGCAATTAGTGTGGTTGAACTGGCCCAAAGGAATATCGGGAACGGAAAGATGGGATTTGCAAATGCATCAGACTATTTACAAACCTGGGATGACTCGGACAGCATAATGGCTGTAAATGCTCAAAAATATTTGAGACATCATGCAAAATGGTGGCATAACCACTTAGCATCGCAATATCAAGGTTCCGAGATCAACGGTCAACACACGGAAGTAGTAGAAACTGAACTGGGGCTTAAATCCATCAATCCTATAAGTCTCTATTATAGTAACTCGTCATCCTGATAGATAGATGAGAAGGCCTAGTTCTTAATCCCCATAGAAAGTAAGAGGATGACTCAGATCAGAGGGCATGAGGTATAAGGAGTAAAAGAGCCTTACGTTCCATCCACAATCAATTCCCTTATATAACTAAAGCATTTCTAGACTCAACTTCGACCAGTTTGGCTTGGTAATCCTCTGCAACAAAGCTCGATACCAAAGCTGTCGGGACCCGATTCCAAGTCACATCGATCTAGCCGGTAACACCTCATATCACTTTGCGGCCTCACACACGGTATTCCACGGGTGTCGCCTTACCATGGCCGAGGACCGTTTGCGCCTTTTGGCTCACGTGATATGATAGTGTCGCCAAGATCCATATGATAGAGAACCCGCCGACATGACTAGTCGTGAACCTAAAGTGGCACTAACTTACGGGGACAGGCATACATGAATCAACATAGAGCATGTCGGTCGGCCACGTCTTGAATCTGGGTCAGTAACCTGGGCTAATGAGGACTCCGGTGAACCGGGCTATAGCAGGCTAGGCAGGACTCCGGATGTCACCGCGTGACATTTCCCCGAAGGGATGGACATAGGAATGAAGTGAATCACATGCCGACCAGTCAAGTGTTCCGGAGCAGTAGTGCTGGGCTAGCAGGACTCCGATGAACCAGGCTGTAGCGAACTACTATGGCTCATGGAAGCACAAGACTACATTTCTCCATAAGAGAGGCTACCAAGGATGAACAACTAGGTTGTCGGATCCCACACATACCAAGCATTTCAATCATACACACAATATGCTCGATATGTGTAAATACAACATGGCATCACAACATAACTCTACGACTCAAGTATTTATTCATTAGGCTCCGAGGAGCGAGATATTACAAACATGGGTCTCATGACCCAACATTCAAAGCATACAAGTCAAAGCACATGCGGAAGCTTAACATGTCTGAGTACAGACATCTACAAATGAAAAAGGCTGAGAAGCCTGATTATCTACCAGATCCTGCCAAGGGCACAAGATCGTAGTTGAGGTAACAAGCTAAACATCGAAGTCCACACGGAACTACTAGCGAGACTGACGTCTCTCTGCAAAAACATAAAATAGGCAAACGTGAGTACAAATGTACCCAAAGAAGACTTACATCGTAACTAACTACATATGCATCGGTATCAACAAAGGGGTGATGGAGTTTAAGCGCAACAAGCCAGCTTTGACTCAAGTGGCTATCCTAAACTATGACCGCAAGTAACTCTTTTGAGGTGGCGCTACGAGTCCACATATTGACCATAACAATACACCACTATGGATCCGCTCCCGTCTCCCTACGAGAAGGCCATCCATAGCACTCACACTTATCTTGCGAGTTTTAGAGTATCCACTTTCACTTGTCTACGAACTGTACAGGCAACCCAGAAGTCCTTTACCATGGACACGGCTATTTGAATTGATCATTTATAACCCTGCAGGGGTGTACTTCTTCACACACGCTCTCACCACTTACCACCATGTACACGTCGTGTATCTCAGCAACCTTCAAGCGGAAGCCTGGCGAGGGAGTCGGCCACGACCTGACTAACCACACAAGTCTCTAGTCCAGGTTTATCGCCTATTCGGGTTCCATCCACGAGGAGATCCGGCCGGGGTTTCGCTCACAGCCCCAAACGATGTGTGCAGGGTTCCCGAGACACCAAACGGGAGCTCGGTACACCGGGCAACGGTGTATCTACCGCATCATAGCCCACCCCTAGGGTCAGCGCTACGCACGGCCTCCAACACATATCCTACAAACACCAGAAACTAGTTGCAACTCCTGGACAGAGGGCAAGGGCAGTTAATAAGTCAAGAGGGTCCATTGGTTTCAGGCCCAATGCGTGGTAGTAGCTATTCATGGATCACAAACACAGAACTCAGTTCCTGAGGACGGTTTCAATGAGACAACCCACCATGTACTCCTACCACTAGTAGATAAACCACCATTACTCCCGGTTGGTAAGGGCCTTTTGTCCCGGTTCCTGAACCAGGACTAAAGGGTCGTTACTAATGCCCTGGCCCTTTAGTCCCGGTTCAGTCCAGAACCGGGATAGATGGGCCTCCACGTGGCCGGTGCAAGGGGGTATATATAGGCACCTCATTGGTCCCGGTTGGTGGCATGAACCGGGACAAAAGGGCAGCCTTTGGTCCCCGTTCAATCCACCAACCGGGACCAATGGTGGTGGGCCAGGAACGAGGCCCATTGGTCCCGGTTCGACCCACCAACCGGGACCATAAGGTCCAGACGAACCGGGACTAATGGCCCACGTGGCCCGGCCGGCCCGGGGCTCATGAACCGGGTCCAATGCCCCCATGGGTCACGGTTCTGGACTGAACCGGGACTAATGGGCTGACCCGGCCTGGACCTTTGCCCCCTTTTCTACTAGTGTACATGGACTCTCACCGCTACCTTTACCAAATCGTGTTCACACACTTAGCTCACACACAGTAGGACATGTTCATCACCATTCCAATTCATCCCCGATGAATCAGACCTGACTCAACTCTAAGCGAAAGAGTGCATGACAAACAAGCATGAATGAGTAGGCACATCAGGCTCAAACAACTCCTACTCATGCTAGTGGGTTTCATCTATTTACCGTGGCAATGACAGTCATGCAGAGGAAAGGGTTCAACTACCGCATCATGTAACAGCTTGAATCGTTGTTGTCCTAATGCAAGAAGAGAGAGCAGGAGTGAGAGAGTGGGATTGTATCGGAATGAACAAGGGGTTTTGCTTGCCCGGCACTTCAAAGATAATATAGCTCTTCATCGGTGTCATCGAACTCATCGTCGGAACCACGCCGCATTGAAAGGGGACAAATACAGCAATGAGAGAAAGCACAATCAATGCAATGCAACAATATGATGCATGAATATTACATGGCAAAATGAGTGTGTTGGGCTAATGCATCTACAACCAGGGTGGTTTGAGCTCATTTGAATCAAAGATTCAAATACAAACTCAAGTTATGGGTTTATAAAGTGCATTAATATGTTTTGAGCTAAACAGCAAGGTTAAGTTGCTTAAACATGCATGAAACTAGTACATATGGATAGATTGGATCTTTCTGATCAATTTTCCTATATAAAACTTTGAATTTGGAGTTACAGATTAATTTCTATGATTTTTAGAAGTTAGCTCTATTTTCTGGAATTTCCCGTATAAGAATAAATCCAGAAAATAATTAATTGCGTCAGCACTGCATCACTGTGACGTCAGTGGTCAACGGGGCCGGTCCAGGTCAAACTGACCAGTGGGTCCCATCTGTCAGTAGTTAGTTAAACTAACTAAGTTTAGTTAGACTAATACTAACCTAGTTTAGTTAGTGGCCTGGGGCCCACACGTCAGTGACCCAGGAGGTCAAACGGGGTCCACCCGGGGTCAACAATCAGCGGGGTCAAACTCGTCGGCGACTCGATGCAGGCGAGGCCCGAGACGGGGGCGCAGCTCGGAAATCGCCCACGGGTGTCCAAATGGGCGGCGGAGAGGTTCTACGGGTGCAGCGCGACGAGGCGCGTCGAACGGGGCAAGCGGGAGCAGCTGGCGTGGACCGAGCTCGTTGCGGCGGCCGGGGTTCGGCCAACGGCGGGTTAGGCAATGCAGGGCGGTAGGGGAGGCGCTGGTGTGTGCTACGTGCTCCTGGTGAGGTGTGGAGCACGATGGTGTGCCCGCCTTCGAGCCACTGTGGCTCTGGCCATGACGGCGACGAGGCACAGCGGCGGCGAGCTTCGGCTGTGGTGGAAGACGGAGCTAGGGGACGGAAACGAAGGGGGGGAGCAAGGGGAAAGAATCAGGAGCTCACAGGGAGTCGTACGACGGTCTCAGCAGGCTCGGGGATGGGCTGGAGACGAGGTGCGGTCACCGGTGATCTGGGATGCCCAAGGTAGAAGACGACCACAGTGACGGTGTTCGGAGGCGTCTGGTTCCGTGTGGCTCGGCGGAGAGGTCTAGGGCGACGAGGCGGAGCACTTGAGCCAGTCAGGGAAGCGAGGGGGAGGCGGTGGCCGCGGTGGTGCACGTCGGCAGCGGCAGACGCGTTCGGGTGGTGCGAGGGAGAGAGCCAGAGGAGGGGAGGAGCATGGGAGAGAGTGAGAGAGGTCCGGGGGTGGCGTGGCGCTGCAAGAGACGTCCAGGGGGAGGAGGAGGCAGCCAAGCAGGGAGGAGGTGGTCGGCGTGTGGCTGCGCGCGCCGAGCACGCGCCCCTGCCTACTGGCGCAAGGAGGAAGGCGACACAGGGGCTGCGGTGGTGGGCTGGGCCGGCTTTGGTGGGCAGCACAGGTAGGTGGCCAGGTAAGTGGTCCAGGTAGGCGTTCTCTCTCTCTTTTCTAAATTGTTTATGTTTTCTATTTTTCTGCAATTGTTTTTGACTTAAATAAAATGCTAAGGCATTTCTAAAAATCATGAAACTAATCATGGCTACTGTTTAGAATATATCCAACACTAAACATTTTAGTTTATGATTATTTAAGAATTTAAAATATTTTATAGCATTTAAATGCCCAAATGCAAATAGAGTATGATTTAATTCAGAGCCCAAATATGTCATGGAACAAATGTGCATCACCTCTGGTTACTGTTTACAACATTTTCCATAAATGATGAACATTTTGGAAAGCCATTTGGATTTACTGAAAATATTTTAGGTGAACCTAGTGAATTCCTTTGATGTTAGGGGTTTAGGCAATCCACATTTCAAGTTTCTTTCAAGATTAAACATGATGCACACATGAGGCTAGCCTAGTGCATTACCAGAAGCTAGGGATGTGACAGCCTTGCCGGGGCCCCGGCAAGACCCTTACTGAGGACACCTGCGGGGCCACAGCCAAACCCACGTCTGCCAAGGCTCCACCGCTGTTCCCATACAGCTGCCAGCCCAACCAGCTGGGCAGGCACCTGCGTGGCGACGCGTGGCCTCCAGGCCAACTCAGCAAGCACCTACGTGGTGGCATGCAGATCTTTGTGAAGACTCTGCCACCGCGCCAGCCCAGCAGCCAGCCAACGTGGCACTACAACACCTCATCAGCTCGGACGGGCGTCGGAGCCAGGCGAGGCGGCGAAGCTGGGACGAGCTTCCTTGCCATCCCTGATAAAGCAAGAAGGGCACGTCAGCAGCGCATTAAATGCATTTGTCCGATGGTGCCAGAGGATAAGCTTTTACACTATGGCAACCCCTTTTGACTATAAAAGGAGGCCCGGGGCGTACCGGAGAAGGATTAGGATCTTTGGGACTACGCACGCACTGCAGCTAGTTCGAGAGCTCAAGAACACTCAAATATACACCAAAGTAGGACTAGGGTATTACGCATCCTTGCGGCCCTAACCTGGGTAAACGATCTTTGTGCTGGCTACCAGACCCGCTCTTTGCACAACCCCGCACCCGCCAACCATAGAAGGGATCGCAGTGATTCCATAGGTGTCGTTTCCACCGACACGTTGCAAAAAAGACAACAATACTAGCACCGGAGACAATAACACTCTGTAGAATGCCGAAGACCCTGAGGCCCCCGTTGTGCCAACATCCGAATAGGATGATTGGTAGGATGGGCAAGTTAACCCCGATGATCTTGTTGGGAACAAGGACTCGGAGGATAGTAACTACCTTCCGATCTCCGAAGAGGATGTGAGCCTCGGCGACGAAGACTTCATCCTACTGGAGGAACCCCTCGAGCAAGAGCGCTTTAAGCGCCGGCTAATCGCCACTACGAGAAGCCTAAAAAAGAAGCAGCAGCAGCTTCAAGCCAAACATAATGTACTCAATGACAGGTGGACTAATGTCCTGGAAGCCGAGGAATACGGCCTCGAACGCCCAACCAAGAGTTACCCGAAGCGCAAGCTACTAGCACAATTTCATGACGAGGCCCTTGAACCAATACCACCAAAGTATAAAACTGTTGACGAACCCGACCGACCACCATGTTTACGGGATAGACCGGCTACTTATGCCGAACACCAGCCCGCACCACCTAGCCGTCAAGGCAAGGAGGCAACGGCCCCGGGCTATACCTACGACCTACGCAAGGACCTGGACAATAGAGCTGGTCAGATAAGATCAATCTATGGATCAAGGGGGCGTGCTCCAACGCGAGAGGATGGCCATCAGGCCTGGCGCGACAGGCAAAACCTCACTTGGGCCGAAAACCGCATACGGACTTCATCCGAACTGCGCGGCGACATCGCCCGGTACAGAGGCGCCGCACACCCCCTATGCTTCACCGATGAGGTGATGGAGCACCAGTTCCCTGAAGGGTTTAAACCCGTGCACAAAAAATCATATGATGGTACGACGGATCCCGCAGTATGGATCGAAGATTTTCTTCTCCATGTTCACATGGCTTGCGCTGATGATCTCCATGCCATCAAATATCTCCCGCTCAAATTAAAGGGACCAGCACGACACTAGTTAAACAGCCTCCCAGAAAACTCTATTGGCAGCTGGGAAGACTTGGAGGATGCCTTTAGAGACAACTTCAAGGTACCTATGTTCGGCCTCCAGACGCCGATGACCTTAGTCACATAGTCCAGCAACTCGGAGAATCAGCCCGGAAACTCTGGACCAGGTTCTTACACTACAAAAAAAGACACATCCGTGACATTTTGGGCCGAACGAAAAAAAATTCTATCATACTTATGACACTTCTATGACGATAATTGTGACAAAACCCGGTATCATCATAGATGTGGTGGGGTCCTACTTCTATGACAAAAAATCATGACAGAAAATGGGATTTTCGTCCTGGGCGGGCCGGAGACGCAGCTGCATGACATTCTTTGGGCCGTCCATGACGGAAAAAACCGTGGTAGAAGCGAGGGCGAGGAAAATATCGGGGAGTTCCAGTTACGGTGGGTGGTCGGGGCCCGAAGCGATGCGTGTTTCTCTCAGACGTATGCTTGGCGTGTGTGCGGCGTTGGGCTCTAATCGAACCCGAAGCGAGGCGTTGGGCTCTAATCGAACCCGGCGATTGCACTCACGGCTACGCGTTCTTGAACCCGAGCGATCGATCCATCCCTTGATGTTAATCGAACCCGAGTGATTCGCCGCTCTGCTGCTAATCAAGCCGATCGAACACTGATGCCTCCTTCCCTTGATGAACAGTGAGCGTTGTTGAGGGGGTTTGGATGAACAGTTCCCGGTGGGGGGTTGGATGAACAGGACCCCGTGGTAGTAGAGGTCGTTGCCGCTAGATGAACAGTACCCCGATCGATCAAGATGGTGGATAAACAAGACCCCGTGGAGGGCTGGATGAACAGGACCCCGTGGAGGGCTAGATGAACAATAGCCGGTGGAGGGCTGGTTGAACAGTAGCCAGTGGAGGAGCGCGCGGTCGAGGCTGGATGAACAGGAGCCCGTGGATGAACAGTCGCAGGTGGAGGCTGGAGGAGGTCGACGGAGGATGAACACGAGCCCGTGGAAGCTGGAGGAGGTCGATGGTGGAGATGAACAGTATCCCATGGAGTCCCGTTTTGCGGTACGCCACACCCCTACCAATGAACAGGGCCCCCGTTTTGACCGTAGCGCTCCAACACAAGTATGTTTCCTCCATTTTGCAGTACTCCACACCCCTCCCGATCAACAGGACCCTGTTTCGACCTAGGAGGTCTATTTCCTCTATTTTGCGGTACGCCACACCCCTCCCGCTCAACAGGACCCTGTTTTGATTGTTTTGTGGTACGCCAGACCCCTCCCGATGAACAGGATCCCGTTTAGATCGTGGTCGGTCGAACACAAGGTCGTTTCCTCCGTTCTGCGGTACGCCAGGCCTCATTTCCATCGCCTGTTCCGTCCAAGCCGGTTGGCTCCCGATGATCAGCATGCGTTCCGTTGCCTCCCGATGAACACGACGCATTTTGTTGCCTCCCCATGAACACAACGACGACGCATTTTCTCCGTTCCGACCCAGCCATGTATACGAGCCCTGGCCGTACGTATGCACGAGTAGGCGTTTGAGACCCTGCCCGTATGTACGTATGTGGCCATATTTACTTTCTTGCACCCTGGCCGATGTACGTACGTGTACATGCTACGTGCGCGCCTCTACTACGACACGTGCCCTTCCTTACATGGCCACGGTTCATCGCTGCAACCTGTAGACAGACCGATCGACCAGTATGTGCGTACACGTTCGCGACCAGAATGACAACGCTACATACGCTTCGACCGGGTGGGTCCCGACTGTCAGCCACTTCCTTGCGTGAGAAGATGTAGCTGGTGGGTCCCAACAGTCAGGGGGCGAATCATTTTTTCGGTAATATGGATGCACTTCCTTCCGTGCAAAGATGTAGCTGGTCGGTCCCAACAGTCAGGGGGAAACTTTTTTTTTGCGAAATACGGTGGCCCGTCCGGTGGGTCCCTGCTGTCAGGTGGAGGAATAATTATTTTGTGCGTAATAAGGAGGCACTTCCTTGCTGCGGCCATGGACCCAGCTATCAGCCTCTCAACATAAAGTACTCTTCCGATGGAAGTCGTTCGTTAACCACATTGACCATGCCACGTCGAGAGCACCGAGGCGGTGGACGATGGCGAGGCCTAGGAAGGGAACGATGCGGAGCCGGGGAAGACGCGACAATGGATGCCCACGCGGAGAGGAGTACAAGGGTTCACTGGTTCGGCTGCGGCGTGAGGCTGCCATCGTTGCAAGGCCTGTTAACAATCCAACGGTCACTGGTGATAGAATCGTTTGTTGACTAAGTTGATAAAGCCCTCCGTCCGCGTCAACTTAGTAGGCCCACAAGTCAGCCTCCCACTATGGTGGGTCCCAGCTACCAGGGGGAGTATTCATTTTTTTGTGCGTATTCAGGAGGCACTTCCTTGCGTGCAAAGATATAGCTGGTGGGTCCGAGCTGTCAGCGGGAGTATTCATTCTTTTTGGCGTAATAAGGAGGTACTTTCTTGTGTGCGGCCATGGACCATGTGGGTCCCAACTTTCAGCCTCTCCATGTACGTCCCTCTTTCGATGTTGTCGTTTGTTGACAACGTTGACCATGCCGTGCCGAGAACACCAGCGCGATGGACGACGGCGAGATCCAGGAAGGGAATGACCCAGAGGCGGCGAAGCCACAGTAGTGGAGGGATGTGGGTGAGTAGAGGGATGGCCTGGCTAGCGGTGGGAGTAGTAGGGGGTGGTGAGGCCTACGCGGCAGCACAGCCGGCCATGGGAGGCGGGAGCAGGTGGTCCCGTCGGCGCTGGATTTGGCGGCTGGAGCAAGAAGATCAGAGATTCAAGAAACACGACGGCCGTTGCATTGACATCCAATGGTTACATCTGCTAGAATCGTATGTTGTCGTATATAATAAGTAAAAAAAATCTTGCATACACGTCAACTTAATAGGCCCACAAGTCAGACCATTCCCTATCTTTTTTTAATAATTTATATATAGCTCATTGCAACTTCTTATGCAATTTATTACAGTCCGTTTTTTTTGTTGGCCACGGCCAGGGTTAAATATTTAAAGGAAATTTTGCATATTTCTGTGGGTTCCAAACTATTTTTAATACTGAAATGTCGAGCCAAATTTAAAGTACTTTGAATATATATTTGAATTAGGTTAAAGCCTAGTGAAATTGGAATATGAAAATGTGTAAAATTTCAAAAATTATAAAGTAATTTCCAATTTTTCATCTGTTTTTTTATATATTTACAGCCCATTTCATATTACTTTCAAGATTTGCAGGTGTCTTGAAAGAGTTGCAGCCCATCTGGGCATAGAAAAATAAGTAGGCCTGGATTGGGTATTCTTCAGAAAAAATAAATTGGGTTCATTTTCACAAACAAAAAATAGCTGGGCTGGTCATGTGATGAACATAAAATATAAGCCTAGGCTAGACGGGCCACAGCCCAGTTGAAACCCTACTCCGTCTCAACAATAACAAAAAAAAATACTGCTCAAGTAGCTACGTTACAGGTGTCAGCCGATCTTGTGTTGTTCTCTTGTCTATTGACTATATATGCTGACAATGTCGTGGGTCCCAGATGTCAGGAAACCACTAGCAGGAAGCATTTTCTTTTTCCATACGCTGACAATGGAGTATAGATATATATAACAAAAAATGAGGAACTTCCTTGCGTCCGGCCATGGACATGGTGGGCCTCTACTGTCATCCTCTCCATGTACAGTCCTCTGCCGATTCCTCTTGTTTGTTGACCATGTTGACAACACGAGAGGGCGGCGCCGCGGCGATCGCAGCAAAGTACGCGGAGCATGACGGTGAGGCCTCGGAGGTTGGCATTAATGATTTAGGAGACGGTGGGGCGGTGATGCATGCGCTGAGGCGCAACCAGTCGTGGGAGGCAGAAGCAGGCGGCCCCACCGGCGCTGGTTTGGTTTTGGCGCGTCGGGGAAACGACATCTATGGGATCACTAGAATCCCTTCTACGGTTGGCGGGTGTCGGTGTCAAAACCGGCAGATCTCGGGTAGGGGGTCCGGAACTGTGCATCTAAGGCGGATGGTAACAGGGGACACAATGTTTACCCAGGTTCGGGCCCTCTCGATGGAAGTAATACCCTACTTCCTGCTTGATTGATCTTGATGATATGAGTATTACAAGAGTTGATCTACCACGAGATCGTAGAGGCTAAACCCTAGAAGCTAGCCTATGGTATGATTGTTGTTGTCCTACGGACTAAACCCACCGGTTTATATAGACATCGGAGGGAGCTAGGGTTACACAGAATCGGTTACGAGGGAGGAGATCTACATATCCGTATTGCCAAGCTTGCCTTCCATGCCAAGGAGAGTCCCATCCGGACACGGGTCGAAGTCTTCAATCTTGTATCTTCATAGTCCAACAGTCCGGCCAAAGGATATAGTCCGGCTATCCGAGGACACCCCAATCCAGGACTCCCTCAGTAGCCCCTGAACCAGGCTTCAATGACGATGAGTCTGGCGCGCAGATTGTCTTCGGCATTGCAAGGCGGGTTCCTCCTCCGAATACGCCATAGAATATTTTGAACACAAGGATAGTGTCCGGCTCTACAAAACAAGTTCCACATACTACCCTAGAGAGAATAATATTTCCACAAATCTAATCTGCTGACGACTTTTCATAATGTGACATCACACCACGGCCTGATCATTATTCGAACCGTTTTTCTCAATCAGGCTGCCACTGCATGTTTTGCGAGGTGATTTTATTGGCAAGTCTTGTCGGAGCAGAGATCATGTCCCCCTTATTACGGGATTCTCATCAATACAGATGTGGGTAACCCAATCGTGCCCGTTGGTATGACTCCTCGATTTTAGGCAAGTCCCAAACGGCCACGAGGAGGACGCTTGATATCCACCCTCTTTATAAAGAGGCCAAGGCCTATCCTTTTTTCTTCTCGTACTCAATCGAATCCTTCCCCCGCCTCGAGTTTCAACACCCAAGGCTCAGTCAGCGCTTGGACCTTCAACCATGTCCGGATCCAACCTTCAAGGTCGGTGGATGCCCTCCTCTGTCACAGAGGAAGACATCAAGAAGCTAAGAGAGGCTAGGTATTTGACCGCCGAAATCTCGCACAGGCTACCTGCTCGAGGGCAGGTCATTCCCACTCCCGAACCCGGCGAGAGCGTCGTATTCATCTCTCACTTCCTCCGAGGGCTAGGCCTTGTTCTAGATCACTTTGTTAGGGAGCTCATGTTCTATTACGGCCTGGATTTCCATGACCTGGCCCCGGATTCCATCCTTCACATCTCGTCGTTCATCATCGTGTGTGAAGCCTTCCTCCGCATTACCCCACACTTCGGCTTATGGCTCAAGACCTTCAATGTGAAGCCGAAGATGATTGAGGGGCGACACGCAGAGTGCGGAGGTGCCGTAATAAGCAAAGGCGCCGATGTTCCATGGCCAAAGGGTTCCTTCCCGGAGGTGTCCAGTTTATGGCAACGGGAGTGGTTTTACATCACAGCCCCCCGTGGTACTAAGTGGGTGGCCGCCCCTGCCTTTCGCTCGGGCCCCCCGCCACAACTGACGTCATGGATCAACAAGGGGCTGGACTGGGGGCCAGTAAATGATGTGCAGATATTGCAGAGTCGCATCCGAGATCTCTTTGAGAGAGATGTCAGCCTGGTAACGGTAATGCAAGTCATGCTAGTTCGTTGAGTCCCGCCTTGCAAACGTCGACCCCTCCGTATGTGGGAGTTCAACCCGGAAGGACCGCAAGCTATTCAGCACTTCCTCGGCATGACGCTCGAAGAGATGTACAAATTTTTCTTCGGACCACAAATATGGTGTCCGGATACCACCAAGGATGCGGGCCTGAGCTGCAATCATCCAGATACCCAAGTAAGTAGTCCTTCGGCCGAACACGTTGTCTCTTTATTTATCACGACATCATTTTGAAAAGTCGCTCTTTGACCAGGACTGGGTAAAAAAGGCGAAGATGATCAAGTGTACGGCCCCCCTTCCCGAAGACTCAGTAGATCCAGTACTGGCCAGAATGCTTGAGCTTGCGCCTTATCAAACGTCCTCAGGGGAAGATAAAGGGGGGAACAAAGAGGCTGAAAGCAGGCCTCGCTCATTATTCATCCAAACCTAGGGAATTAGCGCCTCCGCGAAGGAGGATAACCGGGGAGAAGAATCTAAAATTCCCTCTCCCCGGGGAAGGAAGAGGACCGCCTCTGAAGACTCGGAAACAATAGTTTCCAAACGAGGGAAGAAATCTTTGCCAGAGGCTCCTGCCTCGGAGGGTACCCTTGCCGCACAGTGCCCGCAAGGGGATCAGCCCCCCACCAAGCTGTAAGTAAACAAAAGTACTTAATAGTAAAACTATCCTGATTTACTTCTGAGGACAATAACCGAAGCATATATCTTGTAGTTCGGATCGTAGCCCTTCTCGACAGAGTTCGTCTTCGGGGGATCTTCTTCCGGAGATGATGGAGAGCGAAACACCTCCCCATGCCTCCCCGCCTCATGAGGCGGGCGACCCTGAGGTGTCGTCATGGAGGATTTCTCCTGATCCGCCAAGCCAGAGGGTAATCCTTTGGCCACCCGAAGTCTGGAGTATTCGGCTCCTATGGAGAGCAACAAAAAGAGGTCGGGACCGTCCGGTGCGTGACCCGACGCACTGAAGGATCTTCTGGAGCAAGCGGCTATCACATAAGCGCATCGTACGCTAATGGGTACGGTGGTTGAGAGGATTTTATCCACCGAAAGCGGGCTGCATGAAGCTTTTATGAGCCTGCTGAGAGGCTTTGAGGTACACAAAGTAGTATATGTTTTTTATGGTACCGCACGCGCTAGGTGTGCCATATGCAGATAGTAGCCCCTGAGACTCTGGTTGCTGTTGAAAACGGCGGCAAATAGAGGATCATAGTCCCAGGTAGTAATCATGCTGCCTTCATGTGCAGGTGGCGGAAGGTCTGGTGGCTAGCCGTACTGGTGAGTTTGTCAAGCTGAAGCGGCAACTTGATGCGGCAGATGCTGACATCGTGCTTGTAAACAAGCGGCTCGACGAGGAACAGGGTATGTGATTTCTTCGGTGATCAACACATAGTAAGAGGAGCATGATGCTAGTATCTTTAATATGTTGCGACTGCAGATGGAGCTGCCGCCGTGGAGACCCTTCGGGCGGAACTTGCCCGAGCCAAGGAACAAGTGAGGAGTAGTGATGCGGCCGCTCTAAAGGCGGTCGAAGAGCTGAGAGCCGAACAGGCTGCGCATTGCCAAAGCAAGGATAAAATAGCCAAGATGGACGTTGAGTTGAAAGATGCCGCCAATCGTTACGAGCTTCTTGAAAAGGAAAGTCGAGCGAAGGTGACGGACCTAGAGAAGGCCATGGTAGCAACCAATGAAGCCCGCTCTAAAATCAGAGCGGCGAAGGAGGAGCTGCGTCAAGCTGGAGATATCGCGGCTGGGAAGCCCTTTTTGTTGTGGACGAAGTTCGGAGATCCGAAGTATGCCCTTCTCGATCAATTATGGAGTTTTGCGGACGCATACGTGGATTTGGCAGCGAGTGCTGCTAATGCGGCTGAGTTTTTCAAAGATCAAAAATATCGTGAAGTGGAAAAGCCGTTCTAGTCGCAGTTCAATGTTCCGGTGCGGCCGCTGCTGTTGAATGAGCGAATGACCGAGTGGACCGAGCTCCATGGGTTGTCCGGGCTTGCCATGAGGTTCGTTGTGGGTCATCTTTGGCCGGAAGGACCAAGGCCGAATAGTTATTTTGGCTTAGTGCAACGATTCCTTGGTGTTGTGCCGCATATCAACGCTATGAAGAGGTCGGCGTGCATAGAGGGTGCATGGATGGCCCTTGCCCGTGTCAAGACATACTGTGCAGAGATGGAGGCCACCGCTATTGCAACCCAGAGTTCGGCCGTAGGCCAAGTATCGACCGAGCACTACTTTGAAGAAGTTCTCGAAGGCGCTCGTTTAATAGAGGCTCAGTTCTCGAAGAGTATCATGTTCTAGTGACATGTATCTCCATTGTAAGGACGATGTCATTTGAATTGTAAAGGTTGTGTTTATACTTTTGCCTGAAAGTATTATTATGCCTCCTGTGCGGTCGTTTATGTGTGTGTGTGTGTGTGTGTGTATAAGACAGCACCATTCTAATCCTGGGATTAGAAACTATTCTAATCACGGTCCGCTCTATATACGGCCGCGGAGGTCCTCCCGTACTCCCGAAGTCGCGGAGAAAAATAAATAAAAACGCCACACCCTAGCCCACTCGTCCACCTCCACCTCCCCGGTCCCGACCTCCCGATCCAGCGCGTCGAGCTCTCGCCCCTTGCCACAACCGCCCGCGCCGCCCGCCCACTTCCCGACCACCGCGCGTCACCATCCCACCCGACGCCGCCGTCCCGGCTCCTCACCGCCTCCCTCGACGCGCCTCCATCCACACTTGCCCCATCCACCCACTACCCCGCTGCGAGCGACGCCAATGACCCGACCTCAAGAACCCACCCCCGCCGGCGCCGGATCCCACCCTCACAGCCACCGCAACCATCCGAACCCCGGCCGTCTGCAGCCACAGACTTCCTCTCGGACCCTCTGATCTGTGCCACTTGCGTCGTCGTGTCGCAGCGCATCCCAAAGACACGCGACCAAGGCCGCGCGTCGCCGCACCTCCCGCCATCGCGCCATCGTCGCGTCCTCCCCTAGCCACCGTGCGGCCCGCGCCACCAGCAATCCACCTTCCCTCACAGCGGACTAGATCCGCGAGGTCAACGCCTCGACGCGCCAACACTACCGCCAACCACCACTCGCCTCCGTCGATTTGGCTCCTACCTCCAGCTGCCAGCCTTCATCTCCTCGTGGCTGTCCCGGCGAGGCTCCCCGCCACCAACACCGCCCCCTAGCTTCTCCCCATCTCCTTCCATCTTCCGCTCTGCGCGATGGACGCCATGGCGAGGAACGTGAGCTCGCTGGATTCCTTGCCGTACATTTTTTAATCGACGATTCCTTGCCCGTATAGCCGCGGTGTCCGGGGCGTTCAACTTCACCGCCTCGGGCCGTGCAACTTTGCAGCGTCTTGCAACTAGCTCCGCTTCGAGGCGCCATGCTTGTGGCGGTGGCCTCATTTGATGTCCTGAGTTGGTTCCTTCCAACCTATCTCAAAAATGTATCCAAGTCAAAGCGTCGATTCCCCCTTTCCTGCTCGTATTGTTCTCAATTTGATGTCCGATGTTCAATTTGTCTTGTCCCCCCTGTCCGGTTTATGTATATCTGCTCTGTTTTTTGTAGCTGCTGTAGGTTGCAGACCGTCATCATCATCCGAACTTAGCCCCCATGTCGTGTGCTAAATCATGTAGCTGACCATGAAGCTTTGCCTCCCTGCTCTTGCTACATCGGCAATTTGGCACGAAATTCAACAACTTTAGCTAGAGTTTAGATAATCAAATGATGAAGTTGCTCTAGAAACTAGAGTAGTATACTGCAGTGCTTCGTAATGTAGATAACCGAATGTTCATACAGTCAAACCTATAAGTATACTTCAGAGTCGAGTGTAGGTTATATGAAGATATTCAGTTCAAAAGTTGAGTTTCATGAAAAGTTCAATTTCAAGGAAGAGCTTTACGAAGTATTATTACTAATAAGATTAGTGTGTTTGGTGCGTGTGTCTTTGAGTGATGTCTCTTGTGTTTGGGCGCTCACTATATTGGGTGTTCGTGTATTCTCATGTGTATTGCGAGCTCATATATGTGCACTCTGTTTTTCTTACCATTCATGTGTGCGCTCCGTGTGTGAGCTTTGGCTTCAAAATGCATTACAAGAAAGCTGGTGCTACTGTTCATTGACCATCCATATATTCCTTCACCTCGAAGAAATAGTTGGTCTAGAAACTGGTGCTCATTGTTAGTTACTTTTACATAATTCTTTAGTAGTTCGTTAGCCTAAATCAGTAGGCATCGAGCTCAAAAATTGTGAAACTGAAACTCGCACACTACTCTAGCAGACAACAAGAGATGCTCTAACTGAAAATCCGAAACTCGCTTGTGTCGTGAGTGCCTAACCATGTTCATCGATGCAGCTCTGATCACAAACTCTTTATTTTGCCTTGTGAAATCGATGCGTGTGTGGGCATCCGGTCGAGGAGAGATGTGTGGAGCGCTGCAGTTCGCTTCATCGTTGACCACAATGGTCTCGCAAACGGCCAAGATTATTGTTGCACTGTGGGCTGCAGCGACGACCGAATCCGACCTTCACCAAAGATCACAATTCTTCCTTCTCCTGTTCACCAATGTGCGCCGCCATCCGCTTGTGACGTTCCACCTGCTAATTCAAAAGACAAAACATTTTTGTACAGGAGATGTTAATGTAGTATTGCTCACGGGCAAAAGTTTATCAAAGTTCTCGGCAAAAAGTTTTTTTGTAAAAAGTATAGAAATTCATGGAAGTTGGTTTTGTGTATGCTTGTGGGATTGAAACCTTTTTCAGTTGATGTCAGCCAAAAAAATGGTGATATGTTGTGCGCGCGTGTGTGTAGTACACCGAATTGAAAAAGACTATTTTCTGTCATGTAGATCAAAGAAAGAACATAGAAAATTTAAAAATTTGGATACACACATTTTCTTTGTATGAGCAGAAAACGATAATTTTTTCCTTCTTTATTTTCCTCTTTGTGATTGTGTGCTCTCCCTGTGTTTTTACAAAATGTCCACAATGAAAGAAAATGTGCCATCTTCCCTATGTGGTCTGTGCATTTGGTTGCTTCACAAAAAAGTCAGTGAAGTTCAAGTATTATTGCTGCTGAAAAAGTTCAAAAATAAAAGAACGAGGAGTTCCCAAAGTTTGGTGCTTTCGTCAAGACCAGAGGTTCATTAAAAAAGATGCTCAAGAGGAATGATAAAAATATTAGTTGATATGACAACCCCTTCAAGTCCAAAAATGAAAACCAGCGAAGTTCAACAACAAACCCACTAATCCTAGAGTTCAAAAAATAAACAGAAAAGGTTAAAAAAACTAGGGAACATTCATGACATATGTGTAGAAGTTCAGAGGGAGCTATAAGAGAAATTTAGAGAATAAAAAATATTTAGGCACAAAAAAGAAAAAATTGTTTATTTCATAAAACAAAAACTTTAATAATTCAAGGGGGGGTTTAAAAGTCGAGACTCAAGAGACGGTATGTGCAGAGGAGAAAAATCGACGGTGTAGGCTTGAGTAATTCATGGTGGAAAAACCAATAAACATCAAGAAAAATCAGGTTTTATAGAATAAAACCAAGAAGTTCAATTAGAAAAAGCGGAGGAGTTTGATATTTATATCAAATTTTTCTAGTTACTAAAGAATAGTACCAATAAGTTCAATTTGAAATAATGAAGAATTTCGACGTTTCGAACAAAACTTCAATTTTGACATTTCTAAAGATACACAAAGAAGTTCAAATAAAAAAAGTTAGAGCAGTTCGATGTCCATAAAAACTCAGATTTCTCCCGTTAGTAAAGCCAAACAGAGAGCAGTTCAAATTGTTAACTGCCCGAAGTTCACATACTGCATGGTGTGCATTTCGTATGAGAAAAAAAGTATAAAAAGCCAAAGTCTAAATATTTAGTTTCTTGAAGTTCAAGTGACCTGCCCGGGAAACTTCAAAAAATGATTTTCCCCATTACTAACAAATAAAACTAAGAATTTCAAATTTAAAAAATGGTGGAGTTCGATGTCTATAAAAAATGCAGATCTTTCTCATAATTTTTCCCGTTACTAACAAAAAAACCAAGAAGTCCAGTTCGAAAATATCCAAGAAGTTGTACGATGTTTACTACAATATTATGATTTTTTTCGTTACAAATGAATAACACCAAGAAGTCTAAAATTGAAAAAACTCAAGAAGTTCAATTTTAAAAAATACGATAGTTCAATGTATATGAAAAACTCAGTCTTTCCTCGATACGAATAATAAACCAAGAAGTTCAATTTCAAAAAATGGAGTAATTCAGTATTTATCACAAAAACTTAAATTTTTCCCATTGCTAACGAATAAACCAAGAAGTTCAGTTCGAAATAACAAAGAAGTTGTATAATGTTTATGACAAAACTAAGTCCGTATAGAAATCAAATACAATTCTTTACTCAAAATATAAAAAGGTGAAATTCAAATTGAAATAACAGAGAAGTTCAGAGTTTATTAAAACCTAGGATTTACCTGTTCAAAAAATAAAAAACACAACAACAATTTTTGCACTTTTAAAAACAACTCATAAACGAAAAAAATGGTTGCTAGAAGTTCAAGTGCTCGGCGAGGAAAAGTTCAAAAAATTCTTGTGAGAGAGGTTCACCATGTATTTAGATGTCCAAAATGCATAAAAAATGTAGTTTTTTGTGTTTTAAAATAATTCTCTCAAACCAGAGAGACGTTCAAAGTGATAACATCCAGAAGTTCACGTACTACATGGTGTGTGTTTCGTACAAGAAAAATCCAATAAAGTGAAACAAAGTGAAGTTCAAACAGACATGCCCCAGAAGTTCAAGTACTTCACGCAGTGCAAAAAACAGCAGGTCAAAAACAGGGTGAGGTTCAAACAGACATGCCCGTGAAGTTCAACTACTTCACGCAGTGCATTTCCATTCGCAATGACGGCAGAAATCATGATCTCATCATTTCTCTAATTTACTTCAAAAGCAGCAGAATATCATTTGTGTAAGTTCAAGTCCTCGGTCGGAGAAAGTTTAAAAAATATTGTGAGAGAGGTTTGTACAAAAAAATATCATTTGTGTAACACTGACGAAATGGATGAGAAAATTACAAACGAAAATACGTCACAGAAGTCCAACGTGAAAACAGCAGAAAGTTCGACTACTACAGTGGATGAATATCAGATGAAAAACTATTAAAACCGTCGCGAGTATGAAAAAATGATCAACACGGAAAAGTTACGTGTTTATAGTAGCTTTCCATCGGTATATCACTTGCTTAATTTCGATGAGTGAATGAAGAGCTACGAGCAAAAAAGAGCACGTGAAAAACAGAGTGAAGTTCAGGTAGAAATGCCACAGAAGTTCAACTACTTCACGCAGTGCATTTTCGACGAATATGTTTCGCGATAAAGGCAGAACGAGTGATCTCGACGTTTCTGAAATTACTTGAAAATGGCTGGGATTCAGAGAAAACCATCAACATAAAAAAGTTTCGCATTTTTTGTAGCTTTTCAACAGTATATTATTTGCCCCGTTCTGATGAAGTTTGTAGAAATTAAGGCGAAAATACATTTTTAGCCATTTTCAAAATCAACGTGAAACCGTAATCAATTTGGAAAAACAATATATACCAAAAAGTTTCGCATTTTTTCAGGCTTTCCAACGCCATAACGTTTTCTACATTCGGACGTATGATCAAAAAAATAGATCGAAAAAATAAACTTGGTAGAACTTATACCATTTTCTAAATTACTCTTAAACAATTCAAAATTAGAAAAAAACTTTCAACATGAGAAAAAGCGCATTTTCACAAGCTTCCACCGCCATATGATTTGTCTCAATTGGATTAGGCGTTTAGAAATGGCAATGAAAATACGAACTCGGTTGTTCGGTTTGCGAAATTTTACGATTTTCCACATTACTCTTTAACCATAGGGAATTAGAAAAAACTTTCAGCATGTGAAAGGAGCGGTTTTAGAGCAGCTTCCCAACGCCATATTATTTGCCTCATTCCGATAAATGGTTTAGAAATGCGATCGAAAATACGATTCACGTTTTTTGTATGAAGAAAAAACGGGTTTCAAAACTGCTCTTAAACCACTTACATTTTGACAAAATTTTAAGTTGGGTCATGATACTGGTGTCCATAGCTTTCTAACGGTATATCGCAAGCCCCATTTGGGCAAAGTTGACAGTAGTTCAACGTAACACTAAGGGAAGTTCAGGTCGAACAACTCAGGCAGTAAAATTGCAAAAAACGCAATTTCATCACGACCCGAGAGCAAAATCCGCCAATGAGCTAGATTTCTATTTAAAACCAGTATTTAGTCACTAAAACACATTTCTAGATTACACTAACATCATATAGAACACTACTAACCAGAATAATTTGCGGGGGAAGCCACGGTTGCAAAGATAGCCCGTAGGTCGGGTTCGTACAGAGGGAAGTTCAGTCGTGCGTACAAACAAAAATACGTCACATAAGTTCAACTTGAAAACAGCATGAAGTTCAACTACTACGCTGAATGAATTTTAGATGAAAAACATTTAAAATTGTTGCGAGTATGAAAAAATGATCAACACGGGGAAAGTTGCGTGTTTACAGCAGCTTTCCATCGGTATATCACTTGCTCAATTCTGGTGAGTGGATGGAGAGCTAGGAGCAGTGGATAGAGATATACGAGCAAAAAAAGCACATGAAAAACAGAGTGAAGTTCAAGTACACGTGCTGAGAAGTTCAAGTTCTTCACGCGGTGCATTTTCGAAGAATCAGTTTCCCGATAAAGGCAGAATGAACGATCCCGCCATTTTCGCAATTACTTGAAAACGGCTAAGAATCAGAGAAAACCATCAACATGAAAATGTTTCGCATTTTCCGTAGCTTTTCAACGGTATATTATTTGCGCCATTCCGTTAAAGTTTGTAGAAATTATGCCGAAAATACGTTTTTTGCCCTTTTCTAATTTGACTTAAAACTGTAAGGAATTAGGAGAAATAATAGATACGAAAAAGTTTCGCATTTCGTCAAGATCTCCAACGCCGTATCGTTTGTTGCATTCGGACGTACGGTTAAAAACTTATCTCGAAAATACGAACTCAGTGCAACTTGTACTGTTTTCTGAATTACTTTTAACTGTTCCAAATTAGAAAAAGCTTTTAACATGAAAAAGTAGCGCATTTTCACAAGCTTTCCAATGCAACATCATTTGCATCAAATAGATTAGCCGTTTAGAAATTACGTTGAAAATACGAAGTCGGATGTTCGGTTTATGAAATTTTACGATTTTCAAAACTACTCTTTATCCACAGGGAATTAGAGAAAACTTTCAACATGTCGAAGAAGCGGTTTTGCAGCAGTTTTCCAGCGCTATATTATTAGAAATGCGATCGAAAATACGATTCACGTTTTTTGTATGAAGAAAAAATGGTTTTCAAAACTGCTCTTAAACCGCCTACGTTTTGCCAAAAATTTAACTTGGATCATGATATTGGTGTCCATAGCTTTCCAACGGTATATCACAAGCCCCATTTGGACACTTTTTAGCTGAAGTTCAACCTAGTACTCGGGGAAGGTCACGCGCGTTACTTGGGAAGTTCATGTTGTGATCAGAATATTATTCTGATCCCGTGATCAGAATAGTGTTTATGTGTGTGTGTGTGTGTGTGTGTGTGTGTGTGTGTGTGTGTGTGTGTGTGTGTGTGTATATATATATATAGGTAGCGTGGCGAACGAGCCAATCAGACTATATTGCTTTAACACTTTCACTTGACCATAGGAGTCTGACAGAGGGGCTACTATATAGCCCCTGGTATTTCCGCACTCATCCGAATTCGGGGCACGTACGTACATGACCGGGAAAACCGGCCCTTCATTAATGCGGAGGAATCCCGAAGATTCCGTAAAGTCATCGAGTGGTTGACCAGTCTCGCGCTTTATCATGACAGTCATTTTTCGGCTTTCTCTATTAAGGTGCTCGTCCGGATGAACCAGGGCACAATCGCAGTAGTTCTCCCGGTGCCACCTTAGCCGATAGAGCGGAACGTAAGGTAGCAAAACACGGGAGCTGGGCAAACCCAACATTTGACCAAAGACATGACTCGGAGCTGATGCATATAAGGCCAAACTCGCGACGCCGAACATCCCTAAGGTATTCGGTCTTTATAACATATGCCTGGCTGAGCAATGCCCTTGATAATGAACCCCAAGTGTCCAGGTACGTGCAATGTTCTGACGTGGCGAAATGCCAATAACATCAGCATCCTTCTCGGTTATACTAAGTATCCAGAGGATGTGAAGCAACAAAAGACAGTAAAAAAGGTTTATGTAGGGTCTTAATCTAAAAAGAAACCTTTGAGCGGGTCCCTGCTGCACGTCTGCGCCTGTGTCTCCGTTGTGCCGTATCCTGGAAGGGTGTAGCACGATTGTCATCTGTAAAAGAGAAGAACTTAGGTGAAAGTTGTCGTGCGAAAAATTGGTTATTCTCAATAAACCATTAAAATTCAAGGAAGCCCCTAGTACCGCCTATGGGAGTATAATCAGCAAACCGATCTCAGGTATATCTAGGCTGTTACAGCTAGTGATGCGCCAGACTCGTCTAGCCGTGTCCGCGGTCTTGACGACCGATCATTTATTCTGGTTGGGGAGGTCGTCTAGTGTTCGGCTGTTAAAGCCGCCGCACGTTCTTCCGCGCGTAAGGAACGCTCAATATTTCCACTAACTGTGATGGTGCCGCGTGGACCGGGCATCTTAAGCTTAAGAGAAGCGTAATGCGGTACTGCATTAAAACAAGCGAAAGATGTTCTTCCGAGTAGTGCTTGATAGCCGCTTCGGAATGGAGCGATGTCGAAGGTTAACTTTTCACTTCGGAAGTTGTCGGGTGAACCGAATACAACCTCTAGTACTAGAGAGCCCGTACAGCGGGCCTCTGGGCCTGGTATTACCCCCTTAAAGGTAGTAGTACTTTGGCAGATTCTTGTCGGGTCTATCCCCATTTTGCGGACTGTGTCCTAATAAATCAGATTCAGGCTACTGCCGCCGTCCATGAGGACTTGGGTGAGATGGTATCCGTCGATAATTGGGTCTAGCACCAAGGCATCCAATCCTCCATGCCGGATACTTGTCAGGTGATCCCTGCAATCAAGGGTGATTGGGCGGGCCGACCAAGGGTTGAACTTGGGGGTGACGGGCTCTATGGCGCATGTGTTTGGGAGTGCATGTTTGCCCTTTCTTTCTGTTATGTGAATCATGTTCACTATTTTGACCTCTGGTGGGAATTTTTTCTGTCCCCCAGTGCTTTGCTGACGAGGCTCATCCTCGTCTTCACTTGGTGTCTCCCTCCCCTTGTGTTCGGCGTTTAGCTTGCCGGCCTGCTTGAAGACCCAGCATTCTCTGTGGGTGTGATTCGCAGGTTTGTCGGAGGTGCCGTGAATCTGACATAATTTGTCTAGAATCTTGTTGAGACTGGATGGTCCATCTCTGTTGCCTTGGAAAGGCTTCTTCCGCTGACCGAGTAGAGAGCCCCTGAATCCGGCGTTTACCGCCGTGTTGGTTGGGTTGTCTTTGTTATTTCGACATTTGCTTTTATTGCGTCATGGTTTTCCATTACCGTCCCTGACTTCAGATGTGCCTGGGTCGCTGGTGCCGCTATGAGCCAGCCAGCTATCTTCGCCAGCGCAAAAGTGGGTCATGAGGCTTGTTAAGGCTGCCATTGTCCTTGGTTTTTCTTGACCGAGGTGTCTGGCAAGCCATTCGTCGCGAACGCTGTGTTTGAAAGCTGCTAAGGCTTCGGCGTCCGGGCAGTCGACGATTTGATTCTTCTTAGTGAGAAATCTGTTCCAAAGCTTTCGGGCTGACTCTCCGGGCTGTTGAATTATGTGACTTAAATTGTCTGCCTCCGGAGGTCGGACATAAGTCCCTTGAAAATTGGCCCTAAAAGCATCCACAAGCTCCTCCCAACTTCCTATTGAATTTTCGGGGAGGCTCTTCAGCCAGTGCTGAGCTGGTCCTTTCAGCTTGAGGGGCAGGTATTTAATGGCATGGAGATCGTCTCCGCGAGCCATATGGATATGGAGGATGAAGTCCTCAATCCAGACCCCAGGGTCTGTGGTTCCGTTGTATGCCTCTATGTTCACGGGCTTGAATCCCTTTGGAAATTCATGATCCAGTACCTCATCGGTGAAGCATAGGGGGTGTGCGGCACCCCTGTATTTGGATGTATCGTGGCGTTCGGACGGTTGTATTATTCGGTTTTGATTTTGTGCCGGAGCACGCTTCCGATATCATAGATGGACCTGGTCATACCGGATTTTTGGCGCAAGTGTCGACTTATGTGCGGCCCCGTTTGCCGCCCTATCGCAGCCACGAGGTGGTCGATCCGGCTGATCGGTCGTTTTATTCTTCGGTTGTATAGGCTCTACGGCCTCATCGTCGAACTCAGGCAACAGCTTGCGCTTTGGATAGCTCTTTGTATGGCAGCTACCATCATACTTTTCTTCAGTGTTGAGCACTTTCTTCCATCTACTGTTGAGTGTATTCTGCGCGGCCTTAAGCGGTTGCTTCTGCTTCTTCAGACTCCTCGCGGTGGCAATGAGCCTTCTACGGAAGTTCTCTTATTCCAAGTGTCTTTCCGGGATGACGTGTGCATCCTCGTCCGGACTGTTTTCCTCTCTGGAGGGAGGTTGATGAGCTTTATCCTCGGCGTCGCCGTGTCTGGACAGCGGAATCCGTACTATGTTCATTGTTTGCTGGTTCATCCTGCTCTATCGCTGGGTCAATGTGATCGTCATTTCCTCTGGAGTCGACCGGGGTGTTATTTTCTCTTTCAATGTTATCGCTGTTTTTGCCGAGGCGGGATTTGGAGCGGCGCCTACGCCGTCGCTTTGGTTGCTTCTCGAGGGAGCCATCCTTTGCTGCATCCTTCCGTTCCTCGTCGTTGTTTTATCTGGGTGTATCCACCATATATATATATCGTGTGATGAGGTGGCTATCCAGCGCCCTATAGGCGGTGGTTCCTGATCGTCTCCTGCATCGTCGTCCATACCGTCGATGTCTTTGGAGTCGAAATCGAGCATGTCGGTTAAATCATCGACAGTGGCTACTAAGTGGGTGGTGGGTGGGGCGCGAATTTCTTCGTCGTCCGCATCCCATTCTAGCCGGACATAGTTCGGCCAAGGGTCTCCCGACAGGGAGAGACTTCAGCGAATTTAGTACATCGCCAAAAGGTGAGTGCTGAAAGATAACCGCGGAGGTAAACTCCATGATCGGTGCCCAACCGGATTTGATAGGCATGGACACAAGCGGCTCGGAGTCCGTGGCCGGGGACGAATCCAATGGTTCGGCAACACGGGTCTCGTATGAGGTGAAGTTAGTATTCGGCTCTATCGCCACTGAGAGTGCGGCCTTCGTGGCGGGGTCTATCCACCCGTCCTCCGATGGCGCAATTTGTTCCGGATTAAGGGCCGGAGTAGTTGTAGGTGTGATCTCCCGAACACTGTCCTACGGCAGAGCTAAATCATACTCGTCGTGATCGTGCGGCGCACCTGACATGGGCTCGAATCCGTCAAAGATCAAGTCTCCGCGGATGTCGGCAGTGTAGTTCAAGTTTCCCAATCTGACCTGATGGCCAGGGGCGTAGCTTTCGATCTGCTCCAGATGGCTAAGCGAATTGGCCCGCAGTACGAAGCCGCCGAATACGAAGATCTGTCCGGGGAGGAAAACCTCACCCTGGATCGCATCATTGTTGATGATTGAAGGAGCCATCAAGCCTTACGGTGACGGCACAGTGGAACTCTCAATGAAAGCACCAATGTCGGTGTCAAAACTGGCGGATCTCGGGTAGGGGGTCCCGAACTATGCGTCTAAGGCGGATGGTAACAGGAGACAAGGGACACAATGTTTACCCAGGTTCGGGCCCTCTCGATGGAGGTAATACCCTACTTCCTGCTTGATTGATCTTGATGATATGAGTATTACAAGAGTTGATCTACCACGAGATCATAAAGGCTAAACCCTAGAAGCTAGCCTATGGTATGATTGTTGTTGTCCTACGGACTAAACCCTCCGGCTTATATAGACACCGGAGGGAGCTAGGGGTTACACAGAGTCGCCATAAGGGAGGAGATCTACATATCCGTATTGCCAAGCTTGCCTTCCACACCAAGGAGAGTCCCATCCGAACACGGGTCGAAGTCTTCAATATTGTATCTTCATAGTCCAACAGTCCGGCCAAAGGATATAGTCCGGCTGTCCGAAGACCCCCCCAATCCAGGACTCCCTCAGCGGGCGCGAGGGTCATGAGAAGAGCAGGTTTAGGAGCTAGCACAAAGATCATTTACCCAGGTTCGGGCCGCGATGATGACCCTAGTCCTGCTTTGGTGTGTATTTCCGAGTGTTCTTGAGCTCTCGAACTACCTACGGTGGCTGCGTAGTTCCAAAAAGCCCGCTGAGGGAGTGTTGTACACCGACAAGAGCCCCCGGGTCTGAGCCACACATAAGTGCGACGTGTTGTTGCGCTAGGCCCAGAACGGTGCGCGGGCAGGTGCGGCGGATTTTACCGCAATAACTTTTCGTCCGCTGCGCTTCTCCATGACCTATGTTGAACGCGCGACATGAAGGGTCATGCGTGACGTGGGGGTCATGCGTGGGGCGGTCTTCGCACGCATGCGTCACATCGCAGTTAATGGGAAAAGAGGCGGCCCGCGCCTTCCCCATAAAAAGGAATAAATGCGGGTGCACTACTCATTTACCCCCTGCGCCTTCTCCAATCTTGGAACCGCCATCCCCTTCTTCCTCCCTCTCGAGCTTTTGCCCCCTCTCGCCGCTGCCGCGCCTTTGTCCTCCTCAACCGCCATGGCACCAAAACCAGTAGAGGCAAGGGGGCGGCCAAGGATGCCGGGGTGAAGGAGCTGCCGGAGAGCGAGTTGGCGGTGCGGCGGATGCAGCACGCCTACTTTCCGTCGATGGTCGACGCGGTCGAACTCCGGGACTACTTCAAACACCTATGGGGTGCAAGGCAGGCGGGCAGACGGGCATCCGCAACGCGTCATCCCCGCTGCTTTCGCCGAAGCCGGCCCAAATCGGTATCCATTCTTCATCGATTACTTCTCCTTCGGCCTCTGCCCCCCCCCCTTCTCTGATTTCTTCAATGGCGTCATCCACACCTATGGCTTCCACCTTCTGGATTTTACTCCAAATGCCGTGGCATGCATGGCTCTTTTTGCGCACCTCTGCGAGGGTTTCGCTGGGGTGCATCCCAACATGGCGCTCTTCCGCCACTACTTCTTCCCTCGGATCCAAAAGGGGGGCGCCATTTACGGTTTCGTCGCCTGGATCCCAAGGTCCAATGGGACATACCCGGAGAGCGCTCAGAAGGAGAGGTGGGAGGAGTGGCGGGGCCGGTGGTGCTGGATTGAGGAAGATGATCCACAAGATTTTTGCCGGGTTCGCCAGGCGCCGGTTCGTTGAAATGACTGGAGCAATGTCGACACCGACGATGCGAAGCTCACGATTACCACCACCAGGATTCTCCGCCTCACCGAGGCCGGGCTCACCCTTTAGATGATCGGGGCGGATTTCATCCGCCACCGAATCACTCTGCTGCATAACAAGGGGAGGCCGGCCTGGCTCTTTACGAACGTGGCCGACATCATGAGGCTTCTCCCCGGCCTCGACCACAACTTCACGGTGATGGGGCACGCCCACTTCTGCCAGCGGCTCTTCCAGCTCGACGTCAACCGTGACGGCAAGGTCGAGCGGTCCGGCAAGGCTGCCAAAACCGGCAAGGTCTCCAAGGGGCCCATGTTCGGGTTACCGGCGGGGGTGGTCCTGCTGAGCAATAACTCGCGCCGAAACGACATCATCGCCATGATGCCGGAGTTCAACACGCACTGCCTCGTCTCAACTTGGGCCGAGCCGCCGGAGGATCAAGTGCAGGAGTTTTTTGACACCTTGGAGGAGAAGTACGTCAGCGCCGAGCCATGGCTGGTCCAGGACACCACCCAGGCGGAGCTGGACTACATCGCCGCCAAGGCGGCGGAGGTGGAGCTCGCGAGGGAGACCGGGAGTGCCGACGGCATGGAGGACAAGGCCGCGGCGGAGGCGGAGGAAAAGGAGCTCGCCCAGTGGGCGAAGGCCGCTAGGGAGACCAGCAGTGCCGACACTGGGCCCCTCTCATCAAAGATGTGGTCAACGAGCTGTCAGAGGAGGAGGTCGAGACTGTCGACCCCCCGGCAATAGGGAGAGGGCGAGTCCTGCGGCGGGCCAGCTCTGGCGAGCCGGTCCGGCCTGGCAGGGCCGTGCAGCCGCAGCAAACATAGGGGGCGTCTGTGCGCCAGACGAGGGCCGCAGCGGCGAGGGAAGTGGTGAAATCCGCGGTGGCGAAGAAGAAGGCAACTGCCTCTGCTTCGTCCAAGCGTCCACGAACCCCATCTGCTTCCCCTCCTACCGCAGATGACGACGCGGAGGTTGTCTTTGATTTTGGGTCCCTCAGCCCAAGGAGCAAGAGGAAGGCAACAGAGGAGGAGGTGGAGGACGAGTAAGTATCTTGTTCCCTTTATCTTGCCATCCCTGCCTCCTCAAACCGTGCCGCTTATCTTGATTTGTTTCTTTCATTGCAAGGACACGGAGACACTGGCCCAGAGGGTGAACAGGGTCAGGGCTTCAGCGAGCGGCCAGCCCCCGGCACGTACTTCTGGTACACCATTGGTGGTGTTGCGCAGCCCGGACAGCAGCCCCCGGCACAGCCCCCGTCGTAAGCTCATCACTCACCCCTCGTTGATGTGTGTCGGGGGTACGATCCTTTGGCGCTGACCTTGCCGTGGTTGCAAGAGGAGGGCAGCAGCAGGAGGTGCCACCGAGGGCTACCCCCAACACACCGCCCTCATTGACCACACCGCCCCGAGGGGCATCCTCGGCAAGGGCTCCAGGCACCGAGCCCATGCACGCGGAGGAGGAGGAGGCAAACTCAGGCGCTGGTGGCTTTGCCTCAGCTCTAGATGTTGGCGGGGAGGGGGCCTCTTCTTCCCAGCCCGGCACGGGTAAGTCACTTGCTTTCCGTCCCTGTTCCTTTTCTTTTCTTTCTGAATCTTGGTCTCGGCTTCGCCTCATCCCCTTCTCGTTATCCAGATCCTCACACGGCGGACCGGGAGGACATAGACACCGTCATCGAGGACGTCGCCAAAGATGCCGCAACAGAGGCCGAGAAGACCGCCATCGAGGAGGCCGCTAAGGATGTTGCTGAGGGCGCCGCCAAGGGGTCCGCTGGGGAACCTGGCAGGGCTCCCGCCGAGGAGGCCGGCAAGGGGCCTGTCAGGGAGGCCGGCAAGGCCGCTGCCGAGGAGGAGGTGGTTGAAGACCAACCCTCCTCCTCTGCTGCCTCTGGCTCCGGCAGGTATTTGAAGGTGAGTGATGACCTGTTCGTCCACCTCCCAGGGACGCCGAGCACTGGGGCGCCCGTCGAGGGGGGGGTATGAAGTGCTCGACGCTGCCGGGCTTGAGGTTGTTGATGAGTCGAGCATTGGTGGCGGCGGTTCCCAGGAAGAGCGGCTCCTCCAGGCCATGAGTACCAATTTCCAGAAGCTCCAGGCGCTTCACCGTGCCCGCCTAGACAAGGCCAAGTCCAGGATGGCGGTGGTGGACAAGGCGGAGGCGGACCTCGAGGGGCATGTCGCCGAGGCATAGGCTTGGTTCCGCCAGGCCCACAAGGACCTGAAGGCCGCCCAGGATGCGCTGGCTGAGCGTGACCTGGCGCTCGTCATGAAGCACGCCGACATCGAGAAGGCCCAGGAACTGGCAAAGCAGGAGGCCGCTCAGGCCGAGGCCGCTCGGCATCAGCAGCAGGCTGCGCTAAACTCCCAGGAGGAGGACCTTGCCACACGCAAAAAGAGGCTCGCTGCAACGCTCCGTGGCAAGGACGAGGAGGTGGAGAAGCTTGTCGTGCAGCAGACCCAGGAGCTGGAGCAGAGGCACAAGGAGGCACTCGATGCCCAGGCTCTGGCTCACGCCGGCAAGGTAAAAGAGCTGGAGGTGGAGCGGGACGGATTGAAGGATTAGGCCCTGATGTTGGCCAAAGAGAAGGACACGCTCAACGGTGCCCTGGTGGAGGCGCAGGGCACAGTCCTCGGCAAGGTTGAGCAGCTCTCCAAGGCCAATGACTCCATCAAAGATCTGAAGATGAAGCTGGAGGATCTTGAGAGGACGCTCTCGGAGGCCAAGGCCTGGGAGGGGACCCTGGCCAAGGATCTGGAGGCCGAGAAGCAGCTGCGAAAGAACGAAGCCGCCAACCACAAGGATTTTGTGGAGGGCGAGAACCGCTGGATCGGCCGCCTCAAAGATCTCGCCGGCAGGATCACCACGAAGCTAGCCACCACGGGGATGCCAAATGTGAAGTACACCCCGGAGCGCAATGCGAGCCCTAAAGCCAAGCTGACCCTGTTCTTCGAGGGTGTTCTCGGAGCCCTGGAGCATTTTCGCTCCACCAGGGCGACTTTCCTGGCCAATGAGGCCCGAAGGCTTTGCTGGGGTGCCATGACCAAGGTTCTCACCAAGGTGGCATACTGGAATCCCAACCTCGACTTTGACTCTGCGCTGGAGAGCTTGCCGGAGGATGTGGACCTCGCGCCGCTCAAGGAGCATATCGAGCCCGTCATCAGCCGCATCGATGGAGTCCGGAGGGTAGAGAGCC